>PVKA01005465.1:0-61557 GCA_004027165.1 Ctenomys sociabilis
TTTTTTTTTTTTTTTTTTTTTTTTTTTTTTTTTTTTTTTTTTTTTTTTTGGTCTTTTTGAAACAGGGTCTCACTATGCAGTTCAGGCTGGCCTTAAGCTCACTTTGTAGCTCAGGCTGGTCTCGAACTCACAACTATCCTCTTGCCTCAGCCTCCCGAGTGCTGGGATTACAGGCATGCGCCACCACGCCCAGCTAGGAAATAAATTTTGAAAAAGTTCTGACTTCATGTTTAATTTAATTAATTAATTTATTTGGCAGAACTGGGGATTGAACGCAGGTTGTTGCGCTTGCCAGGCAAAAAAGGTCAGGTTTAAGAAATAAATTTTAAAAAGTTCTGACTTCTTATTTATTTATTTGGACCTGACCTGAACTCAGGTCCTTGAGCTTTCTTTCTTTCTTTTTTTTTTTTTTTTTTTTTTGTGGTGGAACCAGGGGTTGAACTCAGGCCTTTGCACTTGCCAGAGAAGTGCTTATTCCATTGAGCCATCTCTTTGGCCCCAAAATGTTTTTTTTTTTTGGCAGAACTGGGGATTGAACTCAGGCCCTTGTGTTTGCCAAAAAAGCACTTATTCCACTGAACCATCTCCCTAGCCCCGTCCTTGATCTTTCTAATGAGCTATCTCCTTGGCCTGAAAAGTTGAGATGGAATTTTTTGTTTTTTGGCTGGCTTAGGATACCTTAAGGGTAGGTCTGGTAAGGCATGAGGATCTGGGGATTGAACCACAGTATCCTAAGGCTGACTACCTTCACTTAAGCAGGCCTGGCTTCGTATTTTATGTTCACAGAGATTATTGCACTTCTTTTTTTTTTTTTTTTTTTGCAGTACTGGGGATTAAATTTAGGATTCTGCACTTATTCTACTGAGCTATCTCCTCAGCCCAATTATTCCACTTTTTTTTTTTTTTCTGGAACTGGGGATTGAACTCAGGCCCTTGTGCTTGCCAGGTAAGCACTTACTCTACTGAGCTATCTCCCCGGCCCTGATTATTCCACTTCTAATCCAGCACAAAGTTTTAGTTCTTTTCCAAGTGTTCAGAAATTTATTTCTATCATTTCATTTTTATTGACATCCTTAAGGCTGAAGTCGCCTGTAATCATTGCTTTAATTTGTTCCAGTGATCTAATACTTCTCTTATTGCTGTTATCTATTAATAGAGTTAAATATTTCCAGGTAAAAGGCATTTTGTGTTTTAATTTTATTTCTAGTTTTAATCCATTAAGATCAGAGAATGTTTTATTTCTTTTTAGGATATTTCCTATCTGCTAAAGTGATTTTAAGATTTAATTGATTAAGATACTCAGATATGACAGTGCTTTATACTTAATATATTTCACTTTTATTATCTACTCTGCTAAAATAGTGGTAAAGAGTGTGTAGTATTGTGTTTATTATTTGACTGACTATAGACGCTGGTTAGTATAACCTAGTCTGTAAGGGTTTAGAGGCATATTTTGGAAAGCCATTTTTTCTTTCTTTCTTTCTTTCTTTCTTTCTTTCTTTCTTTCTTTCTTTCTTTCTTTCTTTCTTTCTTCCTTCCTTCCTTCCTTCCTTCCTTCCTTCCTTCCTTCCTTCCTTCCTTTCTTTTGGCGGAACTGGGGATTGAACTCAGGCCCTTGTGCTTGCCAGGGAAGCGGTTATTCTATTGAGCCATCTTCCCAGCCCCCATTTTTTTTTTTTAATTAGGATTTTATGGATTTGTTGTGTGGCTGTAACATGTATAAAATAATATTTATTTTATTCTAGTTTATATTCTTATTTGTACAGCTAAAGTGAATTTTAGTTATTTAATTTGTCTGCATTCAGAGATTATGATTCATCTGAATTCAAGATTTAACAGTGATACTTATTAGGTTGCTCTCACCTTTCAGGGATAGAATGCCAGCTGACAGCAGCTTAAACATTAGTGATAAATTATTCACACAAGAACACCGTGAGAATTTTAGCTGGGTGTGGTGGTGCATGCCTGTAGTCTCAAGATTTGGGAAGCTGAGTCAGGAAGATTGCTGTGTTGAAAGCAGCCTGAACTGCATAGTGAGGCTCTGTCTCAATTTTTGAGTGAGATAGATCTAGGATTGCTGTTGCATGTCTATATTGTCATGAAGGACCCAGGCTCTTCTCTTATCTTTCTTATCCTTTTGGGGAAGGTATTAGAGATTAAACTCAAGGACTTCATTTTTAACTGTGTGTCCAGTACTTTTAAAAAAAATTTGGATAAAAGGTTTTACTGAGTTGCTAAATTGCCCAGGCTGGGCTCAGCCCTGCAGTCTCCATTTTAAGTGTGGACTGCCGTGCTTAATGGTCTTGCTTTCTTTAGTATGTGGGTAAGTTCTCTCCTAATTGTACCATGGCTACTACAGAGCCAGCACTGAGTTTTCTGGTAGGTAGAAGGAGTTGGGGCAAAGAGACTTAGTCTTTGATAGGCTTTCCTTTTTATTAGAAGATTTAAAAATAATGTCCCAAAGTCTTCCAATAAACTTAATGGATTACTGGCTAAAATTGGATCACATTCCCAGTCTAGCTAAATCATCACCTATAAAGAGAAACAATACCAGTATTATTATTTTAGGGCAGTTATGATTCATTTAAGGTGGGTATATTACCCTCTAATTAAAGACAGGTATCCGTTAGTAGGTTAGAAATTGGGAATTTCTGTTGCCTAATAATCAGTAGTGTTTGTCTCCAGTCAGAGCTGAATCCATAACTATCCTTTTAAGATAATTATTTTGTGAAAAAGAGTCTTGAGTATTGCCTGGTGCTTTGGTGACTATTTTAAACTAAATGAGATGTAGTGAGGTTATAAATGAGATATAGTGAGGTTTTTTCTCCCTGCTCCTTTTGCGTGTGTGTGTGTGTGTGTGTGTGTGTGTGTGTGTGTGTGAGTAGTAGTAGTAGTAGTAGTAGTAGTAGTAGTAGTAGTAGTAGTAGTAGTTGTTGTTGTTGTTCAGGCCGGCCTTGAGGTCACTGTGTATCCCAGGCTGGTCTTGAACTTACAGTGATCCTCCTGGTTCTGCCTCCTAAGTGCTGGGATTACAGTTGTTCACCATCTTCCTTCATTTTGAAGAAGATCCTGAAGAATTTTAGAGGTAATAAAATAATACATGAGCTCTGTATGTTAGTACATGTCACTATGCCCAGTTACCTGGAAGACAGAGGTGGCAAGATTACTTAGAGTGTTTGAGGCCTGTGTGGGCAGCATAGCAAGACCTCATTTCTTAAAGCAAATTAATAAATGAGTCAAAATAATGGTGCTGATTTGGATTTTGTCTGTTATATTTTAGTCAGAATCTGGAGAAATGAACAAAAACACAGAATTGAAGAAACTCCAGATCTTTGGGGCTGGACCCAAGGTTGTGGGCCTGACAGTTGGAACAAAAGATAAAGAAGGTAACATCTGTTATTGGTCATGAGGAGAAATGAAATGGAATAATATAGTTATAAAAATGATTAAGTGATACTTGAATCTCAGTTTGAGCTGGGAATTTCTTGAGAATTATAAACTTGCAGAATGGTTTTTATGTCAGTTGTCTTTAGATGGCAGATATCTTAAGGTATGAGGAGCAGTATTATATTAAATTTTTATGATTTAGAAGAGAGAATTTTCCTTCTCCATGTCTGATATACAACACAGAAACTGATTGCAGTTTTTAAAGGCTAGGTTAATTTCACAGTAATGGTGAAATTATTGGTTTTCATTTAATGATTGAATGCTTATAACCTTTAAATTAAAAGGTAAATAGAGGATTCTTTAACCTTTAGTATGAAAATGTATTGGGAAGATTTTAGATATAAATTCTAACTACAATATTTTTAAAAAATGCCCTTGATATTTTATTATGCCATTTATTTTTTACTCTTTGAGACAGAGTCTTGCTGTGTAGTTTAGGTGGCCTTGAACTTACCATGTGGCTGAGGTTGGCATTGAATTTGTGGCCATCCTCCTGCCTTAGCCTCCCAATGATAGGATTACAGGCATGCACCACTCTGCCTGGCATTATAGTACTCTTAAACTTTTTTCCAATGAGCCTAGTTCTCTTCAGCTTATGTTGGAAATTTTTGTGAGATTGCTAATGCAAAAATCAGATTTTATTCTTTCTATGTAACAGATCAATTTTAAAAGGCATTTTAGGGTGGGGTGTAGCTCTGTGGTAGAATGCTTGCTCACCTAGCATGTGTGAGTCCCTGGATTCCGCCCTTAGTATTAGCGGAAGACAAAACAAAACAAGACAACAAAAGACTCACACAAAAACACTCATTTTAACAAAAAATAAGTTTAGCATGTTTTGAATACACTATAAGAATTTAATAAACTGCTATAGTCACATATGTTAACTATACATTTTATGATATGGATAGCTTAATTGTAATTCAGATGTTAGACTGAACTATAGAAAATCAGATAATATTGTTCTGTTTAATAGTATTTACTAAATACATTAAATTACCTTTTTAAAAATTAAGTACCTTGTCATTAATGAAATTTTTGTATTGGCTGTCAGTAATCTTAAAACTTGAGTTATTGTTTTGGGTGGCAAAATTAATCCCTGCTTAATTTAAGAGTACCTGTAAAGCATACATGTACGCAGTATGTACTACATATAGACAGCATCAGTGGTTAAACTCTCTGAAGCTTCATTGCCTGGATTACAATCCCAAATCTGCCACTGATTGGCTCTTTATTTTTGAGCAAGTTATCCAGCTTCTCTGTATTTTAAGTTCTTTATCTTCAACCACAGCTAATAATATATCTACCTTATAGTGTTGTGAGATCTTTAACTAATTTAAATAATTTTAAATAGTGTCTGGTCCATAGTAAGCTCTCAACATTAGTTTTTACTATTATTATATAACTTTTTATTTCAAGATGAGGTCACCCGAAGACGAAAAGTTACCAACAGGTCAGACGCATTTAACATGCAAATGAGACAACGGAAAGGAACTCTCTCTGTTAACTTTGTAAGTGCTTTGGGATGTGTTAGGAGGGAAAGGATTCATTTAAATTTTAATTTGCACAGTTTTACCTTGGTATATTCTTGTATATTGCTTCATTAGCTTATTTGGTTAGAAAATGTTATGGCAAGCCTAGTTACAGCTTTGGTTTTTGTAGTGTTAACCTTGCTTTGTTTCATGTATATGGACTGTTCCCCTAAGTCATACCGTGGGGTGATTGAGACATGAGTGTCAATCTGCATACACTCGGCCCTGTATGTTCTAGGTTGTACATCTGCTAGTTTAACCAAGTACAGATTTAAATATTTTTCTAAAAAATTATGTCTGTATTGAACAAATACAGACTTCTGTTCTTGTCCTGAGCAGTACAGTATAACATGTATTTGCATAGCATATAGATTATGCTTGTTATTATAAGTAATCTAGAGATTTCTTAAAATATATTGGAGGTTGTGCATATACTATTATAACCAAATATTATGCCATTGTATATCCTTACTTGAGAATCTGGACTTTGGCTTCCATAGAACTAGGTGTGGGTGAGGGTGCGGGTGTGGGTAGGGGAATCTTGGAACCAACCCTGGCAAATACCCATGGATATTTATAAATTATTGTAGGCAGTTCTCAGTATTTATTCTTTACCAAAGATACTTATATCTAGAAATAACAGCATTTTAAAAATTATAAAATAATTTTTATATATCCTAGATATATAGTGTTTGCTTTTATTAATTTGGTGGTAGAAACTCAAAAGAAATTTAGGAAGTTCTGTTAAAAAGTATTAAAAGTATTAAAGTGGATATTCAGAATTTTAAGTTAATCTATGTATTAGTGTACATTATTTTGTCTATTTTAAAGGAATCCTGGTAAATTAATATTCTCTATTATAAAAACTAGACTTTCATTATTTATTTATTTTAACAGGTTGATCTCTACGTGTGTATGTTTTGTGGTCGAGGAAACAATGAAGATAAATTGCTTTTGTGCGATGGATGTGATGATAGTTATCATACCTTTTGTCTAATCCCACCACTACCTGATGTTCCTAAGGGAGACTGGAGGTGTCCTAAGTGTGTCGCTGAGGTATGAGCCTAAACTTTATGGATGCTTTTTCTAATTAAAAAAAGCAGTGCATACATGTATACATGACTATAAATAAGTTCCCCAAAGCTTGTGTGCATCCTTTTTGTTCTTTTAAGTTGAAATTTTCCACGGTTTTACAAAAGAGATGCATTGAATAGATACATCTATCAGTAGATGTTATTGAATAGAATAACAAGCATATTATGGCAACCTGCTTTCAAAGTTTCTTTTTCTCACTGTTGGTGAAACATTTTATTTATTGCTTCAGTTGAATGAGATTTCAACTCAGTATTCATATTGCTGGAATAAAAATGAAGAAAAGCTGTAGGTCTTTTTCAAAATTAAAGTATAATCAGACACGAAGCTCTAGAATTTGGAATTTATATGGTTTTTTTTTTTTTTTTTACCAGTAATCAAACTCAGGATCTTGCACTTGCCAGACAGGTGCTGTGTCAAGGAACTGTGTCCCTGGCTTGCTGTGCAAGTTTTCATGCAGTTTCAATAAACTGATAATGTCTTTTGTCTTGGGCACATTTTGATTTGATTGTACTAATTTCTTTTCTTACTGAAAAACAAAAGGACCGAAGAGTGCCTGCCTGGCAAGTGCAAGGTCCTGAGTTCAACCTCTGGTACCAAAAAACAAAAACATAAAAACAGTAATATGAAAAGCGTGGTCTGTTTACTTAACAAAATGTGTTAGAACATTGAAGAAAAGTCAGTTGGATATATCTGGATACATTCAGGGCCAGAGTTCTGCACTAATGAATGTTGGTCATGGTAATTAGAACAGTGTGAGCAAACCATTTTTCTAGCCAGAAACTGAAGTAATGCAATGGGCATCCTAACATCTATAAGGTCCCCCATGAAACTTATTTTCTCTTTGATCGGATCTACTGGATTCTAAGATGACAGACATCCTTGGGCTTGGTTCCAAGTTAGTAGGCCTCTAGTTGTTGTCTGCATGGTAGAGCAAAATGCCAACTCCACAGTGTTAAACATGGCTCATTACTACCTTCCTATGGGAAGATCGTAAAAATAAGAGTTAAGGTTCTAGAATACTGTTTTCTTATGCCATTTTGCAAGTAGCTACAATAATACTAGTTGTGTTTAGGGTTGCTTAGATTTCCTTTACCCAAGGAAATAATCAAAATAGTACCTAAGAGCTTTAGTCTCTCCCTTTTCTACCTCTCCTCTCCCCTTCTTACTTTCCCTCTTCCCCCTCCCCTTTCTTTCCCCTTATTCTGTCTTCTTCCTGCTCCCCTTCCCCTCCATCCCTTTCTCCTCTGCCTTTCTCATTCTTCCTCCGTCTTCCTTGCTCTTTTCCCCTTTTCTTTCTTTTCCTCCTCCCTTCCGTCTTCTTCTTCTCTTCTTCTCTTCTTCTCTTCTTTTGCTCCCTCCCTCTCATTTTATTTCCCTCTCCTCATGTCCCCATTTTGAGATAGGATATTGCTAAATTGCCCACTGCCTCTCAGAGTGTTGGGTTTATAGGCATGTGCCACTATACTTAGATAATTTTTATTTATTATTATTTATAATTTTCTATATTTAGGGCAGGGTCTACAGGGTGTTCAGGGTCTCACTATGTAGATCGGACATGAAGTGATTTTGTTACAGCCTCCTAAGTGCTGGCGCCACCATGCTCAGACTCAGTTGCCTCCGATATGACACACCAGGGATGAAACCCAGGCCACTGTGCTCTGCCTAAGCAGGTGCTTTAGTCCGCTGAGCTATCAGGCCAGCCCTTCCTAGATAATTTTTAATTTACAGTTTCATTGAGTTTTAAAAATTTTAGTGTTTTTCTTTTTTTTTTCTGATCAGGAATGTAACAAACCTCGAGAAGCCTTTGGATTTGAACAAGCCATACGAGAGTATACACTTCAGAGCTTTGGAGAGATGGCAGATAATTTTAAGTCTGACTATTTCAATATGCCAGTCCATGTGAGTAACTCCTTTTAGCCAGTTTGGAGAGATACAAAGGTTTTTTCCAAGTCTAATACTCGTGTGTGTGTGTGTGTGTGTGTGTGTTTTAAATACTTTGTAGAAAAGAGGGACAGAATGAGAGAATATTGAATCTTTAAGTTAAAGGCCTTGCATTCTACTGCATTCATTCATTCATTCATTCATTCATTCATTCATTCGTTCATTGGGTTGGATTTCACTGTGTAGTTTAAGACCTCACTGTGTAGCCAAGGCTGGCTTAGAACTTGAAGTAGTCTTTCTGCCTCAGTTTCTGGAGTGCTGGGGTTACAGGCATGCGCCAACATACCTGGCTATTTGTTTCTTTCACTCTCTTACTGCAGAGTTTGTGTTCTATTGAGAAATCAGTGTTTATGCCTGATTGTTTTATTATTCCTGTTGAATACTCCTTTACAGAGAAGCATGAAGCGTTTGGCTGTTGCTGCTTTTGTTTAGTTAATTGTGATACGTGGTTTGCTTTATTTTTCCTAGGGGATTTGGGCTTTTAAAATTTGTAGCAATGCAGTGCTAAAAAATGTTTCTAAAGCTATTAAAAATTTTACCTAACTTATTTCATTTCCATGGTCTTTTTTTTTTTTTTTTTTTTATGGTACCGGATATTGAACTTAGGACCCTGTGCTTGCCAGGCAAGCACTTATTCTACTGAGCTATGTCCCCAGGCTCCCCATGGTCCTTCTTGATGTCCTGGTTCATCCTTGCCCTTCATAGTTGGGAAACATCTGCTTTCAGAATAAAGCAGTTCAAATTCATTATGTTTTTCTCAATATCTAAGTTACCTTTAGCTTTCTTGCATTTTTAGTGAAAAGCTAGGATGCCAGTCATTTTTGCTGTAGGAGCTGAGATTTTTATAATTCCATATTGTGTTTGTATTTACTTGGCCTGTGTATTATGTTATAGTCGATGATACTTTTTTTTTTGAGACAGGGTCTCACTGTGCAGTTCAGGCTGGCCTCAAACTCACTTTATAGCTCAGGCTGGTCTTGAACTCACAACAATCCTCCTGCCTCAGCTTCCTAAGTGCTGGGATTACAGGCATGCACCACCACGCCCGGCTTCGATGATACTTATAGTGGATTAATAATCTTTCATCTTTATTTGTTTATGTAGATGGTTCCAACAGAACTAGTAGAAAAGGAATTCTGGCGGCTGGTTAGCAGCATTGAAGAAGATGTCATTGTAGAGTATGGGGCTGATATTTCCTCAAAAGACTTTGGAAGTGGATTTCCTGTGAAAGATGGTCGGAGAAAGATGTTGCCAGAAGAAGAGGTACTCATTGTATCATCTAAGCCCAAGCATTTTAGCTTTTGCTTTTGCTTTGCTTTGCTTTGCTTTAGATGTATTGGGGATTAAACCCATGGCATTGTGCATGCTAGGTAAGTGCTCTATCACTGACCTACATTTCTACTTATTTTAGCTTTTTCATAGAAAATCACCTTTCTTTAATCTTTCTTGTTGTTTGGCTTTTCTGAGACAGAGTCTTGTGCATTTTAGGCTGGTCTTGAACTCACTGTGTAGCCCAGGCTAGCCTTGAACTCATGATGATCATCCTGCTTCAGGCTCCTGAGTGCTGGGATTGTAGGCGTGGTGCACCACTATGCTCAGTGACCTTTCTTTAATTGTAAGGGTTTGTGTCAATTTAAAGTGTTAAATATGTGGGCTTTGGACAATACAAATAATAATTATTTATTTGAGGCAGGGTCTCAGTATGTACTTGAGGCTGCCCTTAGGCTCACTGTGTGGCCCAAGCCAGCCTTGAACTCACGGCAATTTTCCTGCTTCATCTTCCTAAGTGCTGGGATCACAGGTGTGCACTATCATACCTGGTAGTTTTCAGTTTTAAATACAACAAATTCAGGCAATAGCTTAGTGGTAAGGGCATTTACCTAACATGCATTTGATCTATCACTGAACAGGAAAAATGAAAGAAAACAGCAAAAACCCCATAAATGCAAAATATTTTTTTAAAAAGTATCTAACGGTGAGCTTACTGTGGTGGTGTATGCTTCTAACAGTTGCATTTGAGAGGCTGAGGCAGGAATTTCATGGGTTTGAGGTCTGACTAGGCATTGTAGTGGCTTACCAAGAAAGAACCTGTCACAAGACAAAAAAAGAGTTGAATATACCTCAGAGCAAGGGCTCTGGTTTCAATCCCTAGCACTAACTAAAACCAAAACCATTCCTCCAAACCAGAACAATTGCCCTAAAACTCTGAATTTGAACACTTAGTTTGAAATGCTAATATCAGTTTAAAATATTTACTTAACTTTCTATTCTACAATATAAAAGAAAATAAAATCTGGGAAGTGAGTTACTTATTTGAAATAAAGATTGACAGTTTCAAAATCAGTTTCCGTCAGCCAGGTAGCTTTGTGAACTAAAGTGCCTGCTTAGGCAGAGCTCAGAGGCAGAGGTTTGATCCCTTGCATGCTATACTGGCCCTGCCCTCCCCCCAGAGTGCACTGAGGAAGTGATTGAGCCTGGGCATGGTGGCATACACCTGTAATCCCAGCACTTGGGAGGCTGAAATCACTATGATTCTGATCTACATAGTGAGAATCTGTAGACCCTGTACTAAATACATTAAAAAAAAAAAAAAGAAAAGAAAAGAAAGCAGTTTCTTTCAGTGGTTGGATAAGCAGGCTTTTCTTTTTTTAAATCCACACCCCTCCCCCCATGTCAGGGTTTCAAGTATGCATGTAAACTACAACAAATGTTTCATGTTTGAACCTGAAAAGAAAAACATTTTTCTTTTGTCCCTTCTACTTTTTCTTTTCTTCTATACTTGGCAGTGATTTAAGAGTTCTTTTTAAAAAGTTGTGATTACTCCAGATTCAGATTATGCCAACGTATGTTGAGTGTTGTCTACCAGGAAACCTCATTTGAGCCTCTGTTCCAGGGTTTTCATTTGGGGTTAGTGACCTAAGCACCTTTTCAGAAAGCTGATGTTTATCATAAAGCTTATTGTATAGACTAGGCACTGTGAGCCAGTCTTACCGTAGAGGAAAGGTTTTCTAACAGTAGTGAGTTGTTAAATCATTCACGTTTCCAGGTACCAGCCAAGGGCTAAAGCTGCTAGGCTTTTTGGAGGATTGTAGTCTCAGGTCTGCTGTGTTATTTATTCTTTTCCATAGATAAGATGTGGTAGAAAAATATAGTGAAAGTTGAATTTCTAAGAATTTATTAAGGTAAAAGACATGTCATTAATTTCCATAAAATGTCCCCTTGTTTTGAACACATATATATATCATTATTGTTGTCATTTCTGAAGCAGTCATAGCAGTCTTTTATTTTCATTTCTGTCTCTGCATTCTTGCTATCTCATACCATATTTCCACTGGAAAATGCATGCTAAATTGGTAAAGGCAGGTGATATCTTAGAATTATAGTGAAAGTAATAATAACAATAACAACAGAAATAGACTTCATGGATTCTGTGGGTCTCACTTTGAGAAGTGTTCTATTTAAGATGATAACCATTTAAAGTCTGTATCACATAATGGCTGCAGATGTGTGTTTGAAGCTTATTCTTTGGCTCCCAAATCTAGTTTGAAACCTCTGTGAAGGGAGGGGGATGTAGCTCAGTGGCACAGGGCCTGCCTGTCAAGTACAAAGTCCTGATTTTGATTCTTGGTACCAACAAAAGAAACCCCTGTAAAAACACTAACAAAGCTTTCTCTTTTTCTTTGGCCTTGCTTCCTCTCTTTCTGGAAACTAGGAATTCCTTTTTCTTTCAAGTTCTGTAAAGCAATGTTACAACTTACCCAGTTTTTCTAGGTATTTTTGTAGTGAGGGGTCATGGTGGTGACTTTCTTTTTCCTTTCTTCCTTCCTTCCTTGCTTGCTTGCTTGCTTCCTTCCTTGCTTCCTTCCTTCCTTCCTTCCTTCCTTCCTTCCTTCCTTCCTTCCTTCCTTCCTTCCTTCCTTCCTTCCTTTCTTCCTTCCTTTTCTCTCTCTCCTTCTTTGTACCAGGAATCAAATTTAGGACCTTGTGCTTGTGCTGCTGAGTTATATCCCCAGCTCCCCAGGTGATTTTCTGCATTATAACAGCTTTCCATATGATTACAAATTCAAGATTAGGTGTCTTCTTGTGTTTTTATCTTCATTGTGTGTAGCACCACTGTATAAATATGGTAATCAATATTTTGGGAAGTTATACCACTAGGCATAAAGTAGACAGTAATAAGATCTGTTAAAATGGTTCTCACCCTGTTTACTGCAGGGCTAGGGAGTAATAAGATTTGTATGTGCGTGGAAGTAAATAGGTATCTGAAATAAGGGGAATTCGAAAAAGAAACTAGGATTGATTGAGATAGGATTATATTTCTAAGTGCATTATATGTATTAGATAACAAAAAATGCTCTATCAGTTTTCTTGAGAGCTTTTCGTAGATTTCTGTTGAACATTTATTATTTCTAATCTTTTTTTGTCTTTTTGAGATAGGATCTTGCTATGCATTTCAGGCTGGCCTTGAACTCACTTTGTAGCCCAGGCTGATTTTGAACTCACAGTGGTCTGCCTGCCTGAGCCTTCTAAGTACTGGGATTCCAGGCGTGTCCCATCATACTTAGCCTATTTCTGATCTTTTTCAACTTTTTTTTTTTTTTTTTTTTAATAGGAGTATGCGCTTTCTGGTTGGAATTTGAATAACATGCCTGTCCTGGAGCAGTCTGTTCTTGCACACATCAATGTAGATATTTCTGGTATGAAGGTACCATGGCTCTATGTGGGAATGTGTTTCTCTTCTTTTTGCTGGCACATTGAGGATCACTGGAGTTACTCCATTAACTACTTGCATTGGTATGTATATCCTTGGTCAGTGTGGCATATGTACTTACTGAACTTTTTATTTATTTTAGTGTAATGGTTTGAATCCAGGGACTTGTGCATACTAAGCACATACTGTACTGCAAAATTGTGTTTCTAGCCCTAGTGTTTTAAAGAGATATAATAATATTAGGGAGAACTGGCTTCAAAAATATTTTCTACCCCAAAATAGGGTAACATTGTGGAAGGAAAGGGGAGCATCTAAGGATACCTACCCTTTTAAAGTATATTTGAGTAGCTTATTTCCTTGAATAGTAAACTGAACTCTGAACTTACAGATATGTTAGAGATCATTGAGTTTTGATTTTGATTATTGTGAAGATAACTTGAATGTCCAGTAGACCTATAAATCAAGATAGTGTGTTAGTGCCTTTTGGAATAGTATTTACTTTTCATGAAGTATCCCCTTTAAACATATAATTCCTCTCTCTTTGAAGAGTTTGTGTTTTTTTGCTTTCTAATAGAAGCGATAATTACCTATCTTTTTTCTCTTCTGTTATGAACAGTAGCACACATTCATGAAGTGATTGGCAAAATTATATGGCTATGGAATAAGACACAGTGACTTTAAACATACAATTTCTGATATCTATAATTTATAATTAGTGGCTTTGAATTGGAGAATAATACATAATTATAATTTAGCAGGTGTGAATCAGAGACTCTAGACTCATTGGTACCATGTTCTTCCTAGCTGAACAGTTATTTCTTTTGCCAGGGGGGAGCCAAAGACATGGTATGGTGTACCATCTCATGCTGCAGAGCAACTGGAAGAGGTGATGAGGGAGCTGGCCCCTGAGTTATTTGAGTCCCAGCCTGATCTACTACATCAGTTAGTCACCATTATGAACCCCAACGTGCTAATGGAGCATGGTGTGCCTGTGAGTCTTTCTGCATCTCCTTGCAGTATTTTTACTATTTTTTGAGACAGGGTCTTGCTATATAGTTCATATTGACCTTGAACTCACTATGGAGCCCAGGCTGGACTCAAGCTCACTGTAATCCTCTAGCCTCAGCCTCCCAAGTTCTGGGATTGTAAGCATGTTCCTTTTAGTACTTTTAAAGTTATTTTAGCTCTTGGTTAGGTAGAATCATGCATATTCTTTATTCTGTAACTAGAAAGTGAAAAGTTATGTTGTCTTCTAGCCAAGTTAGAATTTATACTTTGTGGGAAACAATTTTTATCTGATCAAGAGAGAGATTTTAAGGAATGAATTGCATCTTACATATAGTTTACATGTTCAAATAGTCTTCAGTGTTCTGTAAATCATTTTATCTTGTTTTGAACAAAAATCTCATGTTTTTTTACCATCTTAGTTTAACAGAAAAAAAAAAGGCAGATATTTTAAGAGGTAACTAGTAACTTACACTTTTTTATATAAAGAAGTCACAGCTTTTAACATGATAATGAAGTAAAAATATGCCATGAATACTTTTTCTCCCTTCTAATTAGTTTTTAAAGTGATTATGAAGTTTAAACTACTATAACCTGGTAAAGTATACATTTAACAAGTTTGCTACATATAATGAAATATTTATTAAACTTTAATGAGAAAGTAGATTGAATATCATTTGTAGTGCTACTTAGTCACTAAAGAGTGAATTGGCCAGATACAGTAGTGCATGCCTGTAGTGTTAAGAATTCTGAAGGCTGAAGCAGGAAGATCTTAAGTTCAAGCCCAGTCTGGAAGACCTTAGTGAGGTCTTCCTTTCTCAAAAATAGCAGGATGGGGCTTTCTCAAAAAAAAGAATATAGGTCAGTTAGAAGGCCCTGAGATCAAGCCCCAGTACTAAAAAAAGAATGTAGTTTACTACAACTTGTAGCTTTTTTTTTTTTTTTTTTTTTTTTTGCAGAACCGGAGATTGAATTCAGGCCCTTACACTTGCCAGGGAAGCGCTTATTCCACTGAGCCATCTCCCAGCCCCAACTTACAGCTTTTTAAAACATATACTATTATCATAAAACAAAGTAATATTCAGGAAAACTAATTTTGGGGCTATCTCATACAATGTTTGAGCTAGATTAGTTGCCAAAAAAATTGTCAAAACATAGTGAAAAATTTCTTCTTTAGCACTATTTAAGTCACATTTTCTCTTCAGAAATGTTTTTGGCTGCTAATTGCATTGTGAATTATTTGTATCAGTGACTGTTTTAAGAAAGAATTCTGACTACTTATTAAAACTCTGATACTATTTTTGATGTGTAGAAGTTAATGTATTATTTTCAGTTTTAGAAAATGCTTCCACAACTATCTGACTGATAAAATGTCTTGCTCTTTTTTTTTTTTTAATATCCTTGTTCTCAATTTTCATTTAGGTGTTCAGGACCAATCAGTGTGCAGGCGAGTTTGTTGTGACATTTCCTCGTGCCTATCATTCTGGATTTAACCAGGGCTACAACTTTGCTGAAGCTGTGAACTTCTGTACTGCTGACTGGGTCTGTTCTATAGCAAGTGGCTGTTGTACGTGTACTAACACCACTGTGAAATGAAGCTTAGGTGTCATACTTGTTTACTGGGCTCTGGATAGGGACTAGAGTATTGCAGTGGAGACCGATATGGCTCTTGTAATTTAGAGAGTTATATAGTGTTTCTGTCTCATTGTTTATTTAGAAAGTTATATAATTCTTTTGTTCTCATACTTTCATTTTCTCATTCTGTTTGAATTTTAAATGGGCAGCTAATTATTTTGAGGGAATGTGGTTCTTTTAGTCCTCTCTCTCTGTGAGCACTTTCAGCTCTTAAAATGTATAAATGATAATGCCACTCATTAGTTTTATATGAGATACAAAAGTATAATTAGTTATGGTTAGATCATGTTGGTTGGGGAAAAATACATATTTATGATGTGCTGTTCATTTTTCTTGTTTTTGTTGCCACTTAACATTTGAGGAGAAATCCTTTAGCAATACTGGATTTTTATTTTCCTTGGGTACAATAGTTTATTAAATTCCATGATTAATGATAAAATACTTATTTCCTTGGCCAATGAATACATTTTCATAATAAATACTTAAATCATTTTTTTAAATGGGCTCTTGCTATGTTGCCCATAGGGCTTAGATTGCCTAGTGGCTCAAATAATTTTCTTGCCTCAGCCTCTAGAATACTGGGAGTACAGGCATGTACCACTGTGTTTGGGGTATGAGTAGTTTTATTTTAACCCAATGATTTTAATTTTGTTTATTTTTGGTTTTTTCCAGATAGGGTCTTGCTATGTAGTTCAGACTGGCCTTGTACTCACTGTGTAGCATGGGCTGGCCTAGAACTCATGGTGGTCTTTTTGTCTCAGCCTCCAAGTGTTGGGGCTACAGTGTGCCACTACACCTGGCTAATCCAGTGATTTTAAACTTTAAAGAACTTACTGTTTAGGTTTTGGATATAGCGTAACTTAGTATGGGCAAGCCTAAGTTTAGGATTTTCCTTGGGTGCTTTTTTTCTTTACCTATTTTTCAAAATTCAGCTACTGTTTATACAGTTTAGGGTTTATATGGTGATTGACTCAATGTAGGGTAGGAAATGGAACAGTTTGAGATAAGAGTTAAGAGGTGATAGTAGCATGCTGCTTTCTGTCCTATAATCTGGAGTAGTTCTTAATTTCACTGGGCCTAAATTGTTTTTTCTCTATTATATGAAGATGTTAATAGGTTGATTTAATAATTTAAACAAGTTAAATATTATAGGTGAGAGTTGTTGATACTCTTTAGAAGAAAGTGATGATATAAATGAGAAGTTAGACCAAGTTGGACGTGGTGGTGCTCGTCTGTAATCCCAGCATGTAGGAGGCACAGGCAAGAGAATTGCTACCAGTTTGAGACCAGCCTGTGCTGCATAATAAGTTGAAGGGCAGCTTGGACCACGTAGTAGAAGACTATCTCCAAAGAAAGAAAAAAAGAGAAGAATGGGCTGACCTTTGTAAGCCACATTGAATAATCAGTTTTATTTGATGTGCCTTCCTTTTACATTTGTAATTATTAAAAACTGGAAACCCTATGGTTGATTTTCCTCTACTTTCCCTTGTAGCCATGGGAGAAATATTTGAAGAGTAAATATTTAAGGATTGAGATACAAGATGGGTGTGGTAGTGCACACTTGTAATCCCAGCACTCAGGAGGCTGAGCAGGAGGATTGTTTTGAGTTCGAGACCAGCCTGGGCTGCAAAGTGAGTTGAAGGCCAGCTTGAACTGCATAGCGAGACCCTGTCTGAAAAAGGCCAAAATAAATAAATAAATAAATAAAATAAAACCAAAAAAGAAAACTCAAAAAGGAATTATGATGTAAAGGCATTTTTATGTTGTTAATAGAAAAGATAGTTGTAAATTGTAATTTTAAAATACATTGTTGGGGAATGTAATTTCTTTGAAAAGTATGGAAACACTCCTTGATTCAGAGAAAGCCTTGTATTTTTTGTTTCTTCTGATTCCTTTTTGACTATCAAAATGGAAGTAAATTTTAAAAGGTTCTTAATGGTTCATTTTCTTTTATATTAGTTTCCTAACCCAAACAGCTAACCTTCAGTTACTATAATTTTTCCACTGAAGCATAGAAAGAAATTGAAGTTAGAGAGAGAGAGTTGATGATAGCTAGGGTTTTTGTTTGTTTGTTTGCAGTGCTGTTACTCTAATGTAAAGCCATGTGCTTGGTAAGGTTGTGCTGTACCACTCAGGTATGACTGATGCTACAGGTACCACTGTACTTCACCAGCCCTGTATTTATGAAACATTATTGATTGATGAAAAGTGATTATTATGGCCTGGATGTGCTGACACACACCTGTAATCCTAGCACTTGGGGAGGCTGAGGCAGGAGGATCACTGTTAAGTTTGAGGCCAGCCTGAACTACATAGTGAGAACCTTCTAAAAAGAAAAAAAAAAATGATTATTTGTAGCTAGTCCCTTATTGTACTGTTGGGGAAAACCAAGTGTGCAATTTCATGATTTCACTTGTTTGAATCCTTTCTTTAAAAATGATTACTTTGAAAAAGAATTGTAGATGCTTAAATCTAATCTGTCTTTTGCTTTGGTTCTGACCAAAGCAAAAATTGCCAGTATACTTAAGTGGTAGATTTTCTTCTTTTCTTTTTCTGATAATATCTGTGCTTTTTGTTTTTTGGAATCTAGAGTCTTGAATAATTCTATTTAAGCTTTTATAAACAGAACTGCTTTTCTGTGGGGGTAAGGGGAAAAGTAGTTATTGAATTCAGGACCTTGCACTTGCCAGGCAGGTTCTTATGCCACTGAGCAATCTCCCTGGCCCTGAGAACTGTGTTTTTCCTTTAAGGGAAGCCTCATAGTTGACTCGTCTAAAAAATGCTGCATCATTTATACACCAGGGAGCACTTGTTCCTTGGTACACATAATGAGTACAAAAGCAGCAGTTTAGGCCAGAAGTTTAGCATCTTAGATCATGAGAATTTTCTGTGGGAAGTGTCTTTGAAATTCTAGCTGGGTCATGGAAGGTTCCTATTTATAATTACCTCTGTGTTTTTTAGAAAGCATCTTGCTAAGTAGTTTAGTCTGGCCTTGAACTCATTTTGTAGCCCAGGTGGTCTCTGCACTCAAAATGATCCTCCTGCCTCAGCTTCCTGAGTGCTGGGATTACAGGTGTGCGCCACCACACCCAGCTATAATTGCTTCTTTTTTTTTTTTTTTTTTGGTAGAACCAGGGATTGAACTCAGGCCCTTGTGCTTGCCAGGGAAGCACTTATTCCACTGAGCCATCTCCCTGGTCCTATAATTGCTTCTTATATTCACATGGAGTTTATTATTCTGTGATCTTTGTGATAAAAAGGAAACTCTGGAGGCAAATAGAGATTCTGTTCTAGAATATATTATAAGCAGGTAATTTAATTCAGAAATTCTTTTTCAGTTGCCCATCGGACGTCAGTGTGTAAATCATTACCGACGCCTACGGCGCCATTGCGTCTTTTCACATGAGGAGCTCATTTTCAAGATGGCAGCAGACCCAGAGTGCTTGGATGTGGGGCTGGCCGCTATGGTATGCAAAGAATTGACTCTCATGACTGAAGAAGAAACACGATTAAGGGAGTCTGTTGTACAAATGGTGAGTTTGCTCAGCAAATTTCTTATGTTTATACAGCATGTGAGATACAGAAAAAAGTGAGCCTTTAGAGAAACTCCATTTTTTTTTAACCTTTGCTCATTTTAGGAGTTGAACATGAAAATCAATAAACTATATTTTTTTAACTGCTAATTTTGGTTTCTTCAGATTGAAAAGTTTTAGGAAACTTGATATCATCTGTAGATTTTTAGAAGTAGAATCCTGTCAGAGTGAATTTCTGAAGTATGTGTTTTCTTAAATCCTCTATGTAAAGTTTTATTTCCCCAAGAAAATTCAAATCCTTTTGTCCCTGTGCTTTATATTGAATAAAAGTTAATGTTTCTGGTGCTTGTAGACTTGTCAGGTTAAATGAGTCTATTTTTACCCTTTTTAAGTAATTTGACTTACAAGAAGGACTAATATAGCTAATGGCTAGGAATTTGAATGTCTAAAGTAAATATTACTTATAAAGCTGAATTTTGAAATTTAAATATATTTTGGGGTTCTGTTTTAAAAATTTTTTATTTATTGTTGTATTATGTAATGAAAACGCTGATCCTAGGAAATTTGTGCCTGTAAAATGATGTCTTGCTCTTTTTCCCCCACCCCCTGCCCTCTCTTTAGTCCCTTGTCCCCTCTTCATTTATGTTTTATTTCCACTTTTTCTTTCTGTTTTTCAGTTTTCCTTGTCCCTTCTTTCCTTTTCAGCTCTCCCCTCCCTTGTTCCCCTTTTCATTTGAACATTTTCTTCCCACTTCTCAACACCTGTTGTACTTTTTGGTCCTTTATGAAATTTAAATATGTTAGTAGGGATTCACAGAGTAAGTTTTTTGATATATTTTCTTATTTCAGGTTCAGTCTGAGTCTTTGGGGTGGCTTGTTTTTCTTTCTTTGTTTTTGAGACTGGGTTTTGCTGTAGCCCAGGCTGGGTTTGAATTCATGATTCTCTTGCCTTAGCCTCCAAAATTCTGGAATTACAGGCGTTTGTTACTATGCACAACTGTTGGGACAGGATTGCTAATTTTTGTGATAATTTGAACATATATCCTATTTTCTTGTCCTCTACCATGTTTTTATGATCCTTGAACATTTCACTAAAGGCTCTTTCTCTTTCCTCGCCCTTGTTCCAGATACTTACTCTGCCATTGGGTTTGTTTTCCTATTTTGAGAAAAGTTTTCATTTTGTCTTTTCTTAAAAAACTTCTAAAAAACAAAGCAAAATCTTCTTGAGTAATTTTTTAAAATTTGTTTTCTTTTGGATTGTGCCCTTATTTTCTGTTCATCCTTTCATTACCACTGTTTTTGTTCCCATCATACTTTTGAAACCCCTCAGTTTCATCACACGATTGTGCTTTTAATTCTTCACTTTTAATGCTCCCTCTTGTTACATTAAAAACACTGAAAGTATTGTCACTGAATGAGGCATACTGAAGTATGTTCAGTCACTTGTTTGTAAACTATTTCCACATGCTTATTGTACAGATTTTTGTTGTATCTTTTGTGCCATGTGAAAATAACACTCCATCTCTTCATCCTTTATAAATTATTTTCCTAATTTCCCACCTGAATTATTTTGAATGGCCTTTTAATTTGTACTTTTGGTTTTTCTCTCCAGTCTCTCCTGATAATTTACGATTTTCCATAGCATAGTCTCTCAGAGATGAATAGAATCTTTAGAATGTGTTGCAAGAAAAAAATTATTCTGTAGTTAAAAAATAGGGGGAAATAGTGGATTAGGAAAAGATAAATAGGGTTCTTTATTGTGTAACTTCTCTAATCCCTTAAAATATGCTACTGCTCATTGTTAATCTCAAACACTAGAGAGAACTAATCTGTAGAATTTTCCAAAATAGAAATTTATTTTTTGGGCTGGGGAGCTGGCTCAATGGGATGAGAGTTTCCCTGGCAAGCACAAGGGCCTGAGTGCAATTCCTGGTTCTGCCAAAAAAAAAAAAAAAAAAAAAAAAAAATTATTTTTGGAGAGTTTTAGGATTAGTGGTCCCTGGAATGACAACAAAATGGTATAAAATTTTTATAAGCACCCAGAATTCTATTAGTTACCCCATCAATGTCTTGTAATTTCCAGCTTTTCTGCTTGGGACACTTTTGAATAAAAAATAATTTTTAAAGAAAATAATAAATGCTAATAAGAGAAAATGTAAAGCATATAGCTAGCAAATATTTGGATTAAGTTGATAAAAAAAGAAAACGTATGAAGAATGAATTATATGATCTCCGCCTTACAGAAGTGAAAAAAGTTTGTTTTTGTTAGAAAAATTTGGTTTATGATTTTCTTGCTCAAATAAATACAAACTGAAGGAAACTTTTGTATAGTCAATAAAGTCTTTTTTTTAAGAGCTGGAAAATTTATTGGAGAAAAGGTATAGGAAATAGGAGTAGGGGAGTAGGGAATAGCTCCTGAGAAACAGGTGGGCTCCTGAAAGGGTTGTCTGAAAATTGTCTTTTTTTTTCAATGGTACAAGGGATCGAACTTGGGACCTTGCGCTTTCCAGGCAGTGCTTATGCCACTGAGCTATATCCCTGACCCAAAAGTCTTCTTAAAAGTGTTTTTCATACACTGTTTAAGTGGGTTCCTGAGTTTGATTGATTTTCTTTTATTGACATTTTGCTGAAGTATTTTGATTTCCATATTCAGTGACTTGGTTAGGTATACTTGTCTCTGCAAGTGTTTGATACATTACTAATTTGTCTTGTTCAAGAATATATATGTATATATAATCCCTAAGGACATTAATTTTTAAACAAGACTTTTTTATTGTTTTAAAGAGAAGGCAGGGGAAACCACATAAAACATACAAAGAGTTTTGTAAATTCAGTGGTAAACCTTGTCGTTATTGTTGAGATCAAGAAATTGAAGTTTGTCAGCTGCTTCCAAAAGACCTCCTCATTAAAAGTCCTCCTCTCAAAAAATGATTTCAACTTTTGCAGTAATTACTTTCTTAGATTTCTTTGTTTCCCTTGCATTTCTTTGCAGTTGTTTCACTTAAAATGTGTATCCGTAGATACCAATGTTTAGGCTTGCCCGTTTTTAAAGATTTAGTCATGATTATTTTTGGAAAGTTTTTTTCATGTTATACTATCATGGTTTTCACATTTACGCCCTAAAACCAGAGATATATCTTAGAAAAATACAACTTATGGTCTTAGAAACTTTAGAGACAAGAAAGACTTGTAAAAAAAAAAAAAGAAAAATAATGCATTGGGGCCAGGGAGGTGGCTCAGTGGAATAAGCGCTTCTCTGGCAAGTGCAAGGGCCTGAGTTCAATCCGTGGTACCCCCCCCCCCAAAAAAAAAAAGAAAGAAAGAAAGACTTGTACAGACAAGAAAGACTTGATCTGGTGGTATAAATTGAATTTTAGGGTGTCCTGATGTCAGAAGAAGAAGTGTTTGAACTTGTTCCTGATGATGAGCGGCAGTGTTCAGCATGTAGAACCACGTGTTTCCTTTCTGCTCTCACATGCTCCTGTAATCCTGAGCGGCTTGTGTGTCTCTACCACCCAACTGATCTATGCCCCTGCCCCATGCAGAAGAAATGTCTGAGGTATCCTGTAAAGCTTTTATTATGTTTTCAAAATGTCATAAGTTAATGCTGTAGTTACATTTCCTGTCCCCAAACTGGAATGGCTTTTCTATCTGCTTTCATACTGTAGGAACAGTCCCTTAAAGTTGACCCTTAGTGTAGTACCTAAAATTAGTGTTTTTATCAGTTGATTCCAGATGTCCTTTTGTCTATTGCTGAATTAAAACTTTGGGCTTCTTTGACATTTTCTTAATGTACACCCAAGATCCCACTCCTTTAGCACTGTATTTGTTCTTAAACTTAAAGCTCAGATTTTTCAAGTTGTTGCTGGAATTTGAAGTTTTTTATTTCTGTGTTTTTTTGTAGATATCGCTACCCATTAGAAGATCTCCCTTCTCTCCTTTATGGTGTAAAAGTCAGGGCACAATCC
The DNA here is from genome assembly GCA_004027165.1 of Ctenomys sociabilis. NCBI lineage: Eukaryota > Metazoa > Chordata > Mammalia > Rodentia > Ctenomyidae > Ctenomys > Ctenomys sociabilis. The sequence continues at coordinate 22,865 of PVKA01005465.1, forward strand.
TATGACACTTGGGTCAGTCGTGTTACAGAAGCATTATCTGCTAACTTCAACCACAAGAAAGGTTAAGTTTCCTCTTTTGTATGCATATACTGACATTATTGTTACTTTAAAAGGGTTCTAGTTGGGCATAGTGATTCATGCCTATTTTAGCTACCTAGGAGGCTCAGGCAGGAAGATTGCAAATTTAGGGCAGCCTGTGAAACTTAGCTTGAAAGACCTTTCCCTCCCATGTAGCTCAGGTTCAGAACATTTGTCTAAAATGTATGCTCTCCTGGGTCCATTCTCCTATACTGTCAAAAAACCTTTGTTTATCTTATGTTTTGTTTTCCTCTATTAAGAAAAAATCTTAGGTCATTAGATTTGTGACTAATGGGTTATGTGTCAGTGGCTTTTCTTATCACTGAGACATAGTACCTTACACTCACATTGTAAGGGGGAAAGTTTATAGAAATTTTAGTCCACAGTCAGCTGGTTCCACGGCAGGGTGGCATGGCAATTAGGAATCAGAAAGTTAAGCCTCACCAAGTTGTGCCTCTTCCTACTACGCTTCATCTGTCCACATCACATTGAACTGTAAGTGCATCAATATCATGGCCCCATAATCCAGTCACCCTCTTAAAGCCTTACTTATGACTGTGTGAGGCTTTAGGGGTACATCTAGATATAAACCATAACAAGTTGATTAATAGGTTCATTTCTTTGAGAATATTTTACATGAAAAATCAGTCATAAAATGGACAAACTTATAGTAGATGTGTATGCTGCCTGTGGACTAGCACTAAAGGTTTTTTTTGGGGGGAGTACCAGGCATTGAACTCAGGACTTCATACTTGCCAGGCAGGCGCTGTGCATTGAGTTGAATCCCCGGCCCACAGTGAACATTTTTAAAACAAATGGCCTCATCTGAGAGAAATCAGATATTGGTGTTGTGAATTTGCAGCTGGTCAGAAACTATTTGCATTTGTGTTGAGGTTTTATAGCCACAATTTGTTTGTACTAGTAGGTTAGTGAGATTGGTGACAATTTTAGAATGGATTTCTGTTCAGATGGTCATGGTCATAGTACATGGCTTTTTGTTTATTTTTACAGATTTGATTGAATTGCGAGTAATGCTAGAAGATGCTGAGGATAGGAAATATCCAGAAAATGATCTCTTTCGAAAGCTCAAGGATGCTGTAAAAGAAGCTGAGACTTGTGCTTCTGTGGCCCAGCTGCTTTTGAGCAAAAAGCAGAAACATAGGTAATCCTAAGAACAGTGTAATTCTTCACTCACTTGCTTTTTCGGAATAAAAGGCAAGAATTTTAACTAGCCAGTGAAACTGTACATTAGCTTTGATTTCTTTGTCCATGGTTCTCCTTTCTACTATACTCCTGTCTTATCTCCTCCTGCTATCAATCCTTTTTCCTCCCTGATGTGGTGGTTCAGAAATTATGAGAACCTCTTTAAACTGTAATAGTTCCTGTACATTCCAAATAGCTGCATCAGGGATACAGCTCTGTGGCACAGCACCTGCCTGACAAGTGCAAGGCCCTAAGTTTAATTCCTGGTGCCAAAAAAAAAAAAAGGAATATAGAGATAAATAGCTGCATCAGGAAGATAGCAAATATCTGCTGTGGCCAATGTAGAAACCACAGCAAAGTTTGTGTGGTATTTATGGGACAAACCTAGTTCTAAGCAGGAAAATAATTATTTTTTAATTTAAAAATTTTATCAGTACATGTTTATAGTATAATGATTACATTTATTATAAGTTGGTACGTGTAGATACACATCTGTATGCTTTTTACTTTTCTGTCTTCACCCCTTCTTCCTCCTTCCCTCCACCTCTTGCAAAAGAGTTCTCTCCCTGTTTCCTGTTGCCCTATCTTTTTCTTTTTTCTGAGACAAGGTCTCACTGTATAGTTCATCCTGGACTCACTGTATTTCCCAGGCTGACCTTGAACTTGCTGTGATTCTCAAGCCTCTGCCTCACAAGTGCTTGAAGTATAGGCCTGCACCACTATGCGTGGCTCTGGTTTCCTGTCTTTTCTTTGCTTTTTGTTCTTTGCATTTCTCATATTAGAGAAACCATATAATATTTAAGCTTGAAGGTCTGATTTATTTTACTAACATTATTGTCTTAAGGTGCATCCATTTTAGGCAGGAATATAGAGAATTGAAAAAAAAATCAAACGTCGCCCAAATTCAAAGACCCAATCCCAAAATACACATTTGAGATGAACACACACTTCTCAGATGAAGAAATACAAATGGCAAATAAATGTTTGAGAAAATGTTCAATACTGTTGGTCATTCGAGAGATGCTAATTAAACCAGTGAGGTTCCATCTTACCCTAGAATGGCGATTATCAAAAAAATTAAATGACAACAAATGCTAGCAGGGTGGTAGCAGAGAGAACCTTTCTGCACAGTTGGTTACCGTGTAGCCTGGTACAGGCACTGTGGAAGTCGGTGTTGAGAGTCCTTAAAAACTAGGATTGGCAGTCCCATTTGACCCAGCTATTCCCCTCTGTGTATCTTCCCAGAAGAATTAAAAACATCATACCACAGTGATATATGTGTACCTGTATTTATAACAGCACAGTTTGTCATAACTAAATCTTAGAAATAGCCCAAATGCCCATGACGCAAAGAATGGATAAAGTATGGGGTTTTTTTTTTATATTGGAGTACTACTCAGCCATGAAGAAGGATAAACTGGTGACTTATAGGTAAGTCGATACAACTCGAGACCATACGCATCAGTAAGATAAATCAGACCCATATGTGTGACCATCACTATTGTCTCACTAGTGAGAGAAACTAAACAAGTATGTATGATCCAAATTGGGAAGAAGCTGTTCAAAAGGAAAGACAAACTGTGATGGGGAAAAGGAAGAAAGGGAAAAAGAAAAAATATATTTATTCACAAGATGGTTACACAGCTGGTTTCTCTTAGTTCATTGAAAGAAAGATTTGTGCTAATATTCATTGGATAAGATATGCCTGCCAATGTCTTGTACTCTGAATAACTATTATGAAGACAACAATATGCAGTGTTGCAATATGCAGCTGTTAATTATTACAGCTCTCCTACTAACCTGTTTTGAAACTATTTTATTGTTTTTAATTTTTTTTACTCTTTAAAAAAAACCAGTTTTTTAAAAGTCACTAAGTTCTGGTCATGTCATGGGCACTATTCTGAGAGGCTGAGATAGGAGGATTGTGGTTTGGAGCCAGGCTAGGCAATTTAACAAGACCCTATCTGAAAATAAAAAAAGGGTTGGGGATATAGATTTCAATTCAGTTCCCGTTTCTGCAATCAAAAATCAAACCAGGGCTGGAGAGATGGCTCTGTGGTCTGAGCACTTGCAGGGACCCGGGTTTGATTCTGGTTACCATGCCACTGAAACTGGCTGCTGAAACCAGGCGTGTTGGCCCATGCCTGTAATCCCAGCCTTGAGGAGACTGAGACGGAGGATCACCAGGAGTCCGAGCTGCATAGCAATACCCTGTACCAAATGAGTAAAGAAAACAAGACAAAGCCAACCGAAGAACCCCCATCCCCACACTAAGTTTATTTGAAGTAGCTAACAGGATGTGAAACTTATACCTGATGTTACCTGCCTTTCTTAGACATGTTTAGTGACTTTTGTTTTTAATTTATACATGTGGTACACGGTCTCACTGTGCAGCTTGGACTCTAATGATCCTCCCGTTTTCAGCCTCTCAAGTGCTGGGATTATAGGCGCGTGCCACCACACTCAGTTTCTTCCTTACCTCCGTGACAGTGTACATTAAAGTAAAATGTGAAGGGCCGTGAAATAACTCAGCAGACTAAGTGCCTGCTTAGGCAGGCACAGGGATTGGGGTTTGATCCTTGGCACCATGGGCCACCATCGGCCCCACCCTTAGGCATGAGAGGCTGGGAACCAGGTGTGGGAGCATACTCCTGTAATCCCAGTACTGGGGAGACAGAAAATAGGAGGATCACTACAAGCCCCAAGCTGCATAGTTGAGAACCTGTATCTAATACATATATAAAGTAGAATGTCAAAGAGTTTGTCCTGCTTTTCATTGCTGTATTTTTTCTACTTAGAACAATTCTTGGTACATAGTAGTACACAATAAATATTTCAAATAAAATAGATGATACTGCAGGCTCAAAGCAGGTGGCAGCAAAGAGTAACCTTGATATACACAGAGGAGGCTGTGTAAGGACTGTTGGATTGTATGCCTTTGACTTAATGTGATGTAATTCATATGTATTAAAATCTCATTTGGCATTATTTCATAATGAGTCTAAACATTCCTTATATCTGAATGGTTTTTTTTCTATGGCTGTTCATGTTGAGTTTTAGGTTATTTTGTGAGTTCTTTTTTATTTCTGGTGTTTTGAGGCAGGCTCACACTATACAGTTCAGGCTAGCCTTGAACTAACTTTGTAGTCCACGCGGTCTCAAACTTGCAATGATCATCTTGCCTCAGCTTCCCAGGAGCTGGGATTACAGGTGATTACACCACCAAACCCAGCAGTTTGTGAGTTTTTATTATGTACCATTTATTAGAGAATATTACCTAGTAGTTCTTAACTTACAATTGGATCATTGAGTGGAAGTTATGGTCCCTTTTAGAAAAACACATACATGCACATAATTTTAGAAAAGTTTCGAAGTGTTCACTAATTGAAGGTGAGTTATAGGCCACTGTTCCAAATTGTATGCTTCTTAAAAATAGCAATATTTAAGTCTAGGGAAATGGCACAAGTCTATAGTCCCATTAGTTAGGACACTGAAGCAAGAGGATCAGGAGTTTGAGGCCAGTCTGGACTTTAGAGTGAGTGTCTCAAGATGACCAAAAAGGACTTAAAGAAAAAAAAAGGTTCAAGATTTAGATTAGTTAACTTGTTTCACTCTGGGGAATTTATTTAATGTTTCATATACTTGGGCCCTTGTAAACTGGAGAAACTGATTTGCAGAGTTGAATCTTTGAGTCATTAACCGAATAACTTAAAAAATTCTTGAAGTGACTATCATTATATTGGAATCCCTCCAACATGAGGCTTCTAGCATTGCTTAGTTTTAAATTCTGAAGAGAGTAGTTAGGAACCCCATTTATATCAAAATGACAAGTTTTTCTCACTGTGTCTCAATATTATTTCCCATTAGGCAGAGCCCAGATAGTGGGAAAACTCGGACCAAGCTGACAGTAGAAGAATTGAAGGCCTTTGTCCAGCAGCTTTTTAGTCTTCCATGTGTTATCAGCCAAGCTCGACAAGTCAAGGTGGAGTATTGCATTCTTCTGTTGAGTAATAGCCTTTATATTTTTGGCTATTGTTCTGGATTAATAGGATGGGGTATATCTAGACTAGTTTTTCCCTTCTGTTTGCTTATTTTCTCACATATGTACTGCCCTTTATGGTTCTTTAGTAGACAGTGTCTTAGTTTTATTTTTAACTTTTACTGCTTTTACAATTGTGGAATGAAGGCTATTAGGAATTATTTTTTGTCTGTTAGGTTAGAGCCCCTATATAATACACATGTAGGGAAAATGCAATAGATTAGTTAAAGGAATCTGAGTGTATCAATGAGTAATATGTGAGCCTTTTTTTAAAAAAAAAATGCTACTAGGATTGATCCCAGAGTCATCTCACTGAACTGTGTCCTCAATCATGTTTTATTTTGAAACATGTCTCAGTCTCACTAAGTTGCTCAGGCAGAGCTCTGAACTTACCAGGACGTTGATCATTTAGCAAGTAACCAAAATCTAAAGTATACATCAAGAATGTTGGTCGATACACCTTGTAATCTTTTGATAGTTTTCATATTTTAAGGGTGGCTGGAGTAACTAAAATAATTTCTTTATCAGAGTTATCAACTTGCAAAATCTAGTCTGTGCTGTGAACTTCTCTTCATTTTATATGATATTTTGGTAGTAGACTGCTCTTAGGTGACTTTTCTAAACATCTGTTACACTACACTTTTTTTTAGTTCTTAGTTCTTTTTGGTCCTTACCTACATTGCTGCTTGTATAACCACATACATATTCTATATTTAACAGACTGAAATAATTTTTATTTTCATGTTTTGGCAGTACTGGGAATTGAACCCAGGGCCTGATCTGTGCTACAGTCCTCATCCTTTCTTATTTTTAAATTTGAGACAAGGTCTACTAAGTAAGTCACTGTGTTTCTCTGGCTAGACTTGATCTTGTGATATTTCTTTAGTCTCTCAGAGTGCTGAGCACTGCCAGCCCAGCTTGAAAGGCATCTTAAAAACTAATGAATTAAAGAAGTCCATGTTCTTGATTCCTTTATTTCTCTTATGTACCTTGTCCAACAAGTGTTGCAGTTATTGCCAAAATATACCTCAAAGTGAACCTTTATTTTAGTTTTCTTTTTTTTTAATTTTTAATTTTTAAAATTTTATTTTAGGGAAGGGCCTGCAGGGTATTCAGTGTCTTACTAGTAGATCAGACTCATAGTGATCCATCTGTTTACAGCCTCCCAAGAGCTGGGATTATAGGTGCACGCCAGCATGTGCAGCCTCAATTGCCCTCTCAGTGCACCCCAGGGGCAGGGCTGGCATGGCAGGTCTGGGGATTGAGCCCCTGTGCCTGCCTGCACACACTTTAATTAACTGTGCTATTTGGCTGGCCCCTTTTGTTTTCATTTTAAAAAATAGCTCTGTCCCACAGGAATCTGTGCTTTGGGTACTACAGCAGACTGAACTTCTTTACTGTTTTTTTTTGGTGGTGATGGTACTGGGTGGGAATTGTGGCTATGACCTTCATACTGAGCCTTTATTCTCCTATGATTAAAATCCTCCAGTGCTTCTCCAAAGCCATTATAGTCAAATTGAAACTTATTATCTATAATACATTGAGTAATCTAACCTCTGCTTATTCCTTTACTATGTTTCTCCCCCATCTACTTGGTTTGTTTGTTTGCTTGCTTTTGTGTTTTGTTTTGTTTTGTTTTGTTTTGAGACAGGGTCTTGCCATGTAGTTCAGGGCTGGCCTCAAACTCAAAGTGATTCTCCAGTCTCAGCCTCCCAAATTCTTGGGTTGCAGGTGTCTGCCACCAGTCCTGGCTTTTCTTCATGCACTTGTAACAGCATATCAACCCCATTTCCTTTTAAAGCCATTGTAGTTAGCATTTGTACTGATTGAACTATTTTTCCATCACATTTCATGTAATTCCCACTCCAACCTCATCTTCATTTTAGTTTTGGTTTATTATATTCTATGACTGCCATTGGTCATTTATATTCCCTCTGTCCACTCTGATCATTGTCTGTGGCCCTGTTTGTTTTCAGAGCATCTGTATTCACTGTTTGTATAGCAATGAACAAGTAGTAAACAAAATATATAGTAAATATTTAAAATTCATTACAGTAAAAGATTATAATTATCCCCCTCAAAATACTTGCCCTTGTTTCAAATACACTTTGACCATTGTTCTTGCCATTTTCTAAAGCAGTTCTGAAAGTCTGCTTTCCTGTCCTTATGTGATATGATCAAAAATGTGACTGCTGCTGTCAGTTGTCATCTGGTAGATTTTTGGGCTCCTAAAGCATTATAGCGCGTTCTCGTCCACCTTATTTACCAAATCTGACATCATGCAACTTCTAGGTCTTCTAACAAAGTTGGAATGACCATAAAAGGTAAATCTTTTGAATTGGTTCAGGACATGGAGGCAGCTGCAACAGTGTAACTGAATACACTCACGAAAGAGGACTTCAGAGCTGCTTCAGAAGGTAGTAAGGATGATGACATGTGTTGGGAGTGAGGGGGAGTATATTGAGAAGGATTAATGGTAACATGTTTTTTTGTTGCAATAAATTTTTTTAGGGATGTACTTTTTCAATCACACATCATATGTTCTTTGAAGACAGGACTTTGTTTTGTTTATATTCTGCTGCCAGGCGTGGTGGCACATGCCTGTAATCCTAGCGCTTGGGAGGCTGAAGCATGGGAATTGGCATGAGTTTGAGGTCAGCCCACAACATAGTAAGACTGTGTCTCCAAAGGAAAAAAAACAAACTATATACCGAGAACAGTGCTTGCATCTAAATTAGCAGACATTAATTACTTACTGAATGACTTGGTTGTATTTTAAAAGTATACTATAGCTTAAATTATGGAGGATCACTTAGGAATTTAACTATTAAATTTGAGTATTTATGTTGTATTGGTAAAATTGTAAGATGCTTCAGAATTGATACCTGAACTATGTTCCCATACTTATTTCATGTATTTTATATTTGTCCCCCTATCCTTTTTTTTTTTTTTTGTGCTGCAGGGGATTGAACCTAGGGCTTTGTGCATGTTAGGCAAATCCTGAGCCACTGAGGCATATCCAAGCATTTGCTTTTTGTTTTGTCCTTTTCAGAATCTGCTTGATGATGTGGAAGAATTCCATGAAAGAGCTCAGGAGGCAATGATGGATGAAACCCCAGATTCTTCCAAACTCCAAATGTTGATAGACATGGGTTGTAGTCTGTATGTGGAGCTACCTGAATTACCTCGACTGAAGCAAGAGTTACAGCAGGCTCGATGGTTGGATGAAGTAAGACTGACCCTCTCAGATCCACAGCAAGTCACTCTGGATATTATGAAAAAACTGATTGACTCTGGGGTAGGGTTGGCGCCGCACCATGCTGTGGAGAAAGCAATGGCTGAGCTGCAGGAGCTCCTTACGGTCTCTGAACGATGGGAAGAGAAGGCTAAGGTCTGCCTACAGGCAAGGTGAACACATATTTGGTGACTATTGCTTCTTTAATAACCAAGTCAGACAGTACAGTGGGGAGGAAGAACAGAGAGGCTTACTCTTTAAATGTTTAATTAAATGTTTTGTCCCTTCTTGACCCATCATTAAGGTATTAAATGAGGCTACACAGAATGGTTTAAGATGTGCCCGTGCTGTTGTTCAGAGTGTGTGATAATTAACTATAGTTAAGAACTAAGAGTTATAAATCTTTCCTATATGTTATTAATGTTAACTGAGAGAGATGGAAAAATGTAGCAATTTTTGGAGGAGAAATTAGGGTATACTTGGAAGTTAAAAAGCTTGAGAGAAATACAAGAATTTTGGGAGAGTCTTGAAAAATGAGTAGGATTAAAGAGAAGAGAGGTTAAGAGAAACTTTCTAAATGAAGTCTAAGGAGTCTGTAGCATGTATTTATATGGCTGGGCTTTTTTGGTCTTTTTTGAGACAGGTTATCATTATGAAGTTTAGATTGGCTTTGGCCTCAAACTCACAATGATCCTCCTGCCTCAGTTTTTGTCCTAGTGCAGGGATTAAGGGGTGCACCACCATGCCTGGCTTCAATGAACTTTTTTTAGAGTGGAGAATTTATGTAGAAGTGAGACAAGAATCAAGTTAAGCAGCTAGATTAGCATTGGCACGCCATTGAACAAAGAGATTGAAGTAGTGTTCATCATTTTTACTGTGTCAATTAACTTGGCTAGTAATTAGCTGGTGTTTTTTGTGGAAGCGTTTCTTTACCAGCAGATATTAATATTTTCTCTTGTGAGGTATAGATGAGGAAATTAGGGAGCTTATTTAGGAAGATTACATGTTTATGTGACACAGATAAAATTTAAAGCCTCTTTCATTTCTTCCTGAAGTCTCTTACATGCTTAACTACTTTAAGCCACTTATTTTGGATGCATTTGGTTGGAAGTGTTTTAGATGATTTAATTAACACAGCTCTGCCTCATTAAAAGAAGTCACCATGTATACTAAATATTTTGTTCACCAAATACCATGCAGAATATCTATTAAAGCTTATAAATAGCTTTTCCTACCTGAAATATGCAAATTATGTTACATCTTCAGATTTGTGAAAGTTTCTGCCAAGTGTGAATATCAAGTACGAAAGTTAAGTGACTTTGGAATATAAAACTGTGATTTGTATACCTGGGGTACCTTATCGTCGATAACAAATGGTAGTAACTTTTGGAAATTTTTCCAAATTTCTTATATTATGTCTGTCTACTCTTTTTTTTTTTTTTTTTTTAAACTTGGTACAGGATCTCATTACACAGCTAGGACTCATAGTGATCCTCCTGTCTCAGCCTCCCCAGTACTGGGATTACAGGCATGTGCCACCATGGCTGGTTTTGGTGGCCGGCTTGGCATGGGGTCAGCTTGGCATGGGGCTGGCATGCCGTACCTGGAATTGAACCCCAGCTCCTTGCCCTTACCGGGCAGGTGCTTAGACTGCTGAGCTATCTCTCCAGCTCCTGAATATGACTTTCAAGTCTTTCTTTCAACTCTGTTGTTAACTTATTTTGTATTTTGCCTTGTTCTTTACAGTACAGTAAGTAGCTATTACATACTAGGTACTATAGAGACAATAGTGGATATAATATACAGGGTTCCTAGTCTCATAGAGTTAACATTCTAGTGAAGAGACAGAGATGAATAAGTGTAGGAATTTCAGATATTTAGTGTCATGAAGAAAATAAAATTAATGAATAAAGAAAGAGGGTGATGTGGTCAGAATTATCTTGCTAAAATGTCCTTAATATTCTTGATTTCTCAGCATTGAGTATAGTCCTTATGCATTTCTTGGTATCTGCTTCCTTTCCTTTGGGCCTTCTCTCTGCCTCTTAAATAATATTTTCCCTCAACATTCTGGCCTAAAGCTTTTTCTCATCTCACTGTGTTCTTCTTCTTGGAAATTTTTTCTAATTTCTTGGCTTCATTTACTATTTTATATTGAACAACTCCTAAATTTTCTAGATTTCTTTCACAGGTACCCTTTGCCTATTAGATAATTCCAGTCTGTGACCCCACAGATATCCCAGATTCTCTATGTCTTGTTAACTCCTTCCTGTACCTGCTTTATTTCTTTATTTTGTGAATTACATACCATCTTTCACACATATGTACAAGTAAGTACTTCAGCAGTTAACTTTGACTACTTGTGTTTTCTTATGCTTAAACTTGGTGATGCTGATTGTATTATTTCCTTGAATTCCAAATTTTTTAAAAATTTGTTTGTAAATGGGCTTTCTGGTCTGCTTCCCTCTCCTTCCCTCCTTTCCTCCTTCCCTTCTTTCCTTCCTTTTTTCCTATGATAAAAGTCTTGCTGTTTAGTTCATGCTGGCCTAGAACTTGTTATGTAGACCAAGATAATGTTATCCTCCTGCTTCTGCCTCCTCCTGAGTGCTGGGATTGTAGGCATGTGCTACCATGCCCAGATTATTTTTGCTTCAATTCTTCATTAAGGACTTTGTTCATTATGTTTAGAATTCCAGATTTATATTTTTTTGTTTGTTTTTGAGATAGGGTCTTGTTATATAGTTCAGGCTGTGCTGGACTTACTCTGTAGCTCAGGCTGACCCCAGACTTGGAGTTGATCCTCGTGCCTCAGCCTCCTGAGTGCTGGGATTACAGGTGTGTGCCAGGTATGAATTTTGCCACTGAGCTATATCTCCAGCCCTAGATCGTTTGAAAGATCATTATTTCTTTCAGTCTCCTTAGGCTGTTGTCATAGCTGTCCTGGGTCATAGAAGGCTTTGTCTATTGTGTTTCCCTTCTCTAAATGCTCTTAATACTGCCACTGCTATTGTCCTAAGATACAGGTGTCACTTATTTCAGTCCCTTGTTTAGTGCCCTCCACTAAGTGTTTCATGTTAAGTCCAAATTTCTCAACCTAATTTATAAGGCCATTTGTCATCTAGCCCCTTTCTTAATTATATAATTTTGCCTCATGTTTTGTTATTCTTTCTCTTATGTTCCAAACTTAGTAATCTACCCCCACTCTGGCTCCTCACTGTTGTAGTTTGTATATAGGGGTCTCCCCAAAGCCTTATTATTAGTAGGTGGGGCTTTTTGGAGCTAGCTGGATCTAGTATGGATGAAAGATGTGGTGACTGAAGGAGCCCACTGATGTTATAGTGTGGTTCTGGGAGTGGATAATAGGAAGGCCCACCCTGGGTGTGAGTGGCACTATCCAGTAGGCTTGAATGGAATACAAGAGGCAGAAGGCAGGCCAGCTGCTTCCTGTCTGCCTTGTCATGATCTCTTCTCTGCCGTTTCTCCCTGGGATTTCTACAAACTGTGAGCTAAAATAAACCTTTCCTCCTTTAATTTGTGGGTGTTGGGTGTTTTGTTCTGGCAGTGAAAAAAGTAATTAGCATTCCCACATCCCACATTCTTTCTCAGAACCTTAGTGCCTGTCTCTGTGACTCGTACCTCCTTCTGTCCGTGCCCACAACCTCCAGCATTCTCTACCCTGCTTCTGGTGCCACCTTCTCTGACTGACTCCTATTTATTTATTTAGGATCTTCTGGGGAAATAGTGTTCATTTTAATCTGATCTCACATGCACGGACCCCCCCCACACCCACACATCATGTTCTCAGGCCCAAAGACATGCTTGCGTGCAGGCCCTCACTACTTTTAGAAAGAATAGAGAAGTTTATATGTCATTTTGAGGGTGCCTTCTTTAACCTGTCAAATTAATTAGATCTTCCTTTATATTTTGAAGTGCTTTTACTTTCTATTACCATTCCACTTAAAGTTGATCATAATTCCTTTGTTAGTAATCTTCTCCACAAAACAAAAAAGTTTCTTGAAGGAAAGGTTTATCATTCTTGCTCTTTGGTAATCACTGGGACCTAGATCAGTGCCAGCATGTGCTAGGAATCACGGATGATGAAACCCTCCCACTCTTGCTCCCTGTTGCTTTACATAGTGAGTAAAATTCATGTTTCTCAGAACTAATCTGAGGGGCTGGGAAGATGGCTCAGTGGAATAAGTGCTTGCCTGGCAAGTGCAGGGGTCTGAGTTCAATCCTCAGTTCCATCAAAAAAACAATCTGTTGTATCTTCCTTTTCTATTGGATTCACTTATTTTCTCCACCTGCCCCCCAGTCCTTCACCATATACCAATCTTAAACTAAACTGTACCAACTTATTTTCATATGTTTGTGCATACCTTTGCTCACTGATTTCTTTAATTTTTCTCTTGACAAAAATCATACTTCTTTAAGGCCTGGTTCAGAGTTTTCTCAACTTTGAAGATAGAATTAATCACTAATCCCCATAGTTATGAATCCATAGTAATGATTTTCTTAGTTCCAAATATAAATCCTTTTCTTAGATTCTGATTAGTTGAGAATAAGGTTTATATTTCATTCATCCTTGTATAACTAAATGTTAATGAGTAGGGTTGAATTAAATGTTCATGATCAACAAACATTAGTGGATTCATTGCTGTTTAGTGCACATTTCTGATCATTTCAGGAATTGTAGAGAGCTAGAGTAGAGGTAAGGTCCTAAAGCAAGACCCATTCTATATTTCATGTGTGTCATTTCTTTACTAAAGAACTTTGGGGAAGAAAATCTTAACCTTTGAGTTTTCTTATCTGTCAAATGGAAATAAAGATAATAGCTACTTTGACTCCTTAATAGAATTGTGTTAAGAATCAAATGAATTTAAGAGTTAAATGCATATGAAACTTGTCTGAATTTATGGAATGCTACTTAATGTTAGTAGCAGTTGAACCTTCTTTCCTTCATCCCTCTAACCCTGTTTTCTGTTCTTTTAGACCTCGACACAGTGTGGCAAGTTTAGAAAGCATCGTCAATGAAGCCAAAAACATTCCAGCTTTTCTGCCCAACGTGTTGTCCCTCAAAGAAGCCTTACAAAAGGCTCGAGAGTGGACGGCGAAAGTGGAAGCTATTCAGGTAAGGAGACTTGTATTGACCTACTTGTCACCAGTACGTCAGGTAAATCCTTTAAGCCTTCAGTTCTTCATGATGGAACAATCCTAGTACAGTAGTAACAGTACTTAAAACTGACTTAGACTTTCATCTCATAGCTTAGAATAAACATTACCTACTTCAACATAATAGTTTGTGTTGTCAAAGGGGACAGAATGAGCTATTCAGCTCTTACCAGTAGGGAGTTTATCGCCTGTGTGCATGAATTTTTTAAGTAAGAGGCAGAAAAATATAACTAAATGAATCTTAATTGGATTCCGCAGCATGCTTGGTACTTTTTTAGGTTTGGGAGCGTCAGAAAGGCAAGATGCTAGTCTTCAAAATAGCATGTTTTTCTGGTTGAGATAAATATTATACTTGTGTAATTCAAAACAGTGCTAGGCATGATAATCCCAGCACTCAGGTGCCTGAGGCAGGAGGATCAATATGAGATCAAAGGGGCTGGAGAGATGGCTTAGTGGAATAAGTGCTTCCCTGGCAAGCACAAGGGCCTGAATTCAATCTCTGGTTCTGCAAAAAAAAAAAAAAGAGAGAGAGAGAGAGATCAAAGCCAGCCTACACTGCATAGTGAGACCCTGTCTCAAAAAAAAAAAAAAAAATCAAAACAGTGGTTTACTGCTGAGGATATGTTTGAATTATAAAAAACTGTTAGTAGTATCTACAGTAAGCTGTATATAGGTATTCTCATTCTCTCTCTTCTTACCTCCCTCCCTGTTTTTCTGTCTCTCTCTCGGTGCTGGGAGTGAGGCCCAGAACCTTGGTTAGGCAAACTCTACTGCTAAGCTACATCCCCAATTCTGTAGCTATATTTAATTGAGGAGCTGCACAAAAAGAAAATAACTCTCTTTCAGTAAACTACTACTCAGAGAAAGAATATTCTGGGTGTCAAATTGCAGTGACTTTTCTTTTACTTTCTAAATTTTCAGTTTGACTTTTTCTGAAACCTAGTTGCCACTGTTTCTTCTTTTTTCAGAAATTCTGTTTCCTTCAGGAAAATTCGGTTGTTTTTTTGGTCTTGGACTGTATTTCAGGCAGTTGATTGTTCTCAAAATCTGGTAATTCTTAACTGGCTGATTACTCACAATTGGAAGACTAAGTTGACAGGCTGTCCCGTGTCTCCTTTGTAATTTTTATTTATTTTTTTATTGAGAAACAAATATCAATAAGATAGTTTCAAAGCTGATTAAAGAACAATTTCAATAATTGATAAATTGGACATTGTTATCTTGTTAGTGGTTATCCATACTACAAGAAGCAGACAGGATATCCTGTCCAAACACTATTACTACAAATCTTTCTTCTGAGTTAAGCAAAAGTAGCTGTATATCCTAACTATTCTGTATATACAAATACAAAATGGTCCTTCCTTGTAACCTTTTTTTGTTCAGTCCTGTCAGAGATGGGTATTCCATTGGCATCTAAATACTATGGGTGTGTGAATTCAGCAAAACAGTCCAACATAGTCCAGCAGTCCAGTTGTAGTGGGTTATCCACAGAAGTTGTTGACTTGAGCGCTTCACAGTATATTAATATGGCTTTACTTTATATACCTCATTTTTATACTTTTCTGCAAGATAAAGCAAGACCTATGTAACAAGAAATGTAACTTTTGTATCTGATAAGGCCAGTCAAGTACCCCCAAGGTTTATCCTGTAATCCTATTCCACAGTTTGTAGATCCTTTGTCAGTGTCAGCCATGTGGAAGAGTCACGGTCATTGCTTAACCAAGTTGCTCTCTGTGAAAGCCTGAGAGAATGTCTTCTCTCCCTGTGACTCTCCTTAGGCACAGTATACATCATCGATCGCATTCTTCTGTGGCTCCGTAATCTCCTTGATCAGGAAATTTGGGGTACAACTGAATTACATGATGTTACAGTACAGGTTCTCTTATGTCTGGAGTCTTCACTGACCTTGAAAGGTTAGGTCCAAAATGTTGGCTGACCTTGTAGCCCTTCCTTTTCTCCAGTTTTTGATCTGCAAACTTAGGTTGTTAACCTTCCAGAAGAGAAGCTTATTACCCTGCAACCTATGCAGTTCGATTTACCCTCACTATCTGTCTAAATATCAAACATCATAGGCATAACATGAAACAGGTATTTTCATCAAGTATTGATATGTTAAACTTTAAGTCTTTACAGAATGTGAAGAAAAAAAAAATTTTTTAAAAAGTAGGAATGAACACTTACATGTATTTACACAGAAATTTAGAAATCTATCCATATACAGCATTGTAGCAGGACAGTCCTGTGACATTTTTTTTCTTGTGTCTTTTTTTTCATTTATTACCCTTTATTTAAAGAAAAAAAAACTTCCTTTGTAATTTTTAAGGACTGTTTCCCTCCCAGATGTGTTCCTTCAGTGCAATACTGACTTGTAGGCTCTGAGTAAGTGAACAAGTTCTGATGATAGGCAGACTTCTTTAGGAAGCATACATTTGTAATAGAATATGTTTAGGTGTACAGACTGTTCTTTTTTGTGTGTTTGTGTAATGTATTTGGTACAGGGTCTCACTGACAGCTCAGACTCATAGCAGTCCACCTGTTTTTCAGCTTCCCCGGCTCTGGGATTGAAGGCATGAGCCATTACACTCAGTCTTATCTTGTTGGCCAGCTCAGTGTGCCCTAGGGGCAGGGCTGGTACGACATGTAGTGCTGGGAATCAAACCCCAGTCCCTACGCTTGACTAAGCAGGTGTTTGGTCCACTGAGCCATTTTACCGGGCCTAGATGGTGTTCTTAATCAGGTGGCTATATTTGGATATAAGAAGGAGTCAGAATAAATGTTATTCTTTGCCTGATCTGTGTCTGAACTTTTAAAAGATTTTTCCTTTCCATTCAACCATCTATCTTATCATGGTACCATAGTGACTTAGTTATCCAATTATAATATTTCAGAGGATGAGAATATCACTATTCTTTTTTGGAAATTTATAAATTTCTTGCCTGTCTTTTTCCCCACATGCATCAGTGTATCTTTCAGAATGATTTCATAGAGTACTGTGTTAGTACATGAGAAATAACCTTTTACTGGAATACAGTATAGTTGTAAAGATAATAACTTGATTACATGGAAATATTGAAACTTTGAACTTAAAAGGAATGCATTCATTCTTACCTCTTTTATGTAATGTATAAGAAAGATGCTTACCAGAGCTAAAGCTTTTAGTCCTTTGTATACAGAAAGGCAGTTAAATTTGTAATGGCATGGTTGATTTCTACACAAGAGGTGATTCTAGCTGAGTGTGCTATTATGTGTTTTTAACCTGGTACTTGAGAGACTGAGGCAGGAAAATTGCAAGCTTCAGGCCAACCTGGGTAGCTTAGTGAGTCCTTGTCTCAGTTTTAAAAAGGTTATGGTAGATTCCCAGTACTACAGAATAAAGAGATTTCATTGTCCTAAATGCTGTGAAATGTTTGTATCTGTCTATTAACAATTAATTTCTTTATTCCTGATTCCATTTATATATGTCTGCTCCTTTGAACTGTTTATGCCATCTTATTGGTTATCTCATTAATTAATGAAATAAGATTGTAGACATGTTAATTTAAAAATGAACTTCTACAAATTTTTTTTTCATGTTAAGCACCCTACCAGTGAGTTATACCTCGAGTCTCCCATTGTTTTAGTAGGAGGTAGAGTCACAAATATATGGTGGTGAAATAAGAATAATGGACATTGATAGGTTTATCGTCTGTGCTATCCATGTGAAATTAGAAGTACGTGTGAATTATGATGTATTAAAAGTAAGAGCAATACTGCTTGGCAGTTTGACTTAAAATTTTTAAACTGAAAACCCTTTTAAAAAGCATAAAGCTAATATATGGCAGTCTTTTGAAATATTTGATATGTTGCTTTATGCATATAACATAATATGGTTTTCTGAAGTTGTGCAATGTCACTTATTGCTATTTGTCTGAAAAATGCAAGTCACTTAAATTTTGACAGGACTGCTCTTCAATTTGGAGGTAATGAGCTTGTATTATGAGCAAGTGCTCAGTGGACACCAGCATGAGTTATAGATGGAATGCAGGCACAGAGCCTTCAAAGAAAGATTACTGGTAGTGGTCAGTTACTGACTTTCAGATGAACTTTTTCTGGTTTTTATAAATCCATGTAGAAGTGTAGGTGTAGATGTAATGGAAATATTAGGAATTCACAGTTGGTTTTTCTCAAAGACAAAAGTTAACTCTAAACTTACTATCAATTCTTTTGTAGTATATTGCCACACTCCCTAAGACAACTCAAATTGTGTGAGAATTTACTTTTGTTTTTCAGAGCGGCAGCAACTATGCTTACTTGGAGCAGCTTGAAAGCTTATCTGCTAAAGGGCGCCCTATCCCTGTGAGACTTGACGCACTGCCACAGGTAGAGTCGCAGGTGGCTGCAGCACGCGCCTGGAGAGAACGTACAGGGCGGACCTTTCTTAAGAAGAACTCCAGCCATACGTTGTTACAGGTGAAGTGTAGTTTATTGTATGTGCTCTAAATTCTCACCTGCATTTTGATAGATTGTTACCTACAGATGGCAATAGTGTTGGTGAGCATTGTTTTCAGTTTAGTCATCATTGCAAGTGTTTCCTATTAAGTGATGTTGATCTGAAATCTAAGACTTTACACAAACCCATTTCCAGTTCATCTTACTTGTTCAGAAAAAGCAGGTTGCTGCATCTTAATTCTGTTGTTATTGGACTTTGTCACTAACTGAAGGACAATTTGAATATTTCATTGAGCAGTTGAACTTGGTAGTTAAGAGCATAGGCTTTGGCATAAAATAGTTCTTTTATCTTGTCTTGTTTCTTTTTTTTTTTTTTTTTTTGTCTTTTCGAGACAGGGTCTCACTGCAGTTCAGGCTGGCCTTAAGCTCACTTTGTAGCTCAGGCTGGTCTCGAACTCACCAACAATCCTCCTGCCTCAGCCTCCCGAGTGCTGGGATTACAGGCATGCGCCACCACGCCCAGCCTTGTCTTGTTTCTTAATCCCTAACCCTATGTTCTTGGGCAAGTTGTTCCAGTTTCCTTTGTGAAATGTCAAAAATAAATACCTACTGCACAGGATTGTTGAGTATATTGAATTAAATAATATACATAAAGACCTTGTAAATGCCTGGGAGAAGAATTAAAAACATCATACCACAGTGATATATATGCACCCATACCCATATTTATAGCAGCACATTGTGTAATAGCTAGATCTTGGAAACAACCCAAATGCCCATCAGCTGAGGAATGGCTAAAAAAAAGGTGGTCTTTTTATATGGTAGTGTACTACTCAGTCAGAAAGAGGAATAAACTTGAGACTTATAGGTAAATGGATACAACTGGAATCCTTATTCATAAGTGAAATAAATGAAACTCACATGTGTAAACCTCATAGTGTAAGAAGCTGAAAGAGTAGATAAGATCCAAAATGTACAATAGATATTATAAAATGGGTAGAGATTATTCAAAAGGAAAGAGAAACTGGCATGGGGAAATGACAAAAGGAAGGGAATAACATACATGTGTATATATATAGTTAAGATAGTTATACTACTAATTTCTCATTCGTTGAGAAAAAAGATGTATGCTAATTGTTTGGGCAATTAAATGCCTGTATCTTGTACTCTTTGTTTTTTCTTTTCTGTATTTAGGGTCTCACTACATAGGTCTTACTTTACTCATAGTGATTCTCCTGTTTTCAGCCTCCCAAGTGCTAAGAATACCGGTGCATGTCACCATACCCAGTCTCAGTTGCCATCTCAGTGTGCCTCACAGGCAGGGCTAGCACAGCATGCTGGGGATCGAACCCCGGCTACTGCACTCTCCCTAAAGCTTAGGTCTGTGGGAGCTTTAGGGAGAGCGCAGCAGCCAGGGTTTGATCCCCAGTGTGCTTTAGTCTGTGTATTTTATATTCTTGAGTAGCTAAAGATAACAATATGCAATGTATTAATCATTGGTAACTCTTGTGTCTTGTTTTAAAATTTAAAAATCTCTTTATAATTAAAAAACAATGCTTGGGATATGGTGAGTGATTCTTTTACAATTTTCACTTTATTTTTTTTTATTTTTTTTTTTTTTTTTGGTCTTTTTGAGACAGGGTCTCACTGTGTAGTTCAGGCTGGCCTTGAGCTCACTTTGTAGCTCAGGTTGGTCTCAAACTCACAACAATCCTCCTGCCTCAGCCTTCCCAGTGCGGGGATTACAGGCCTGCGCCACCAGGCCCGGCTTACAATTTTCACTTTAGATAGTTTCTTTCATTTATTTATTTTTTGATACAGGGTCTCACTGTGCAGTTCGGACTTGTAATTATCCTATCTTAGCCTCCCTGGTGTTGGGATTACAGGCATGAGCCATCATGCCCAGTTCTTGGCCAGCATGGCATGCTCAGGGTTCTGGGGCCAGCACAACATGCAGTACTGGGGATTGAACTCGGGACCTTGTGCTTGCCAGGCAGGTGCTTATGCGGCTGAGCTTTCTTCCCCAGCCCTCTGTTTTTACTTTCATATTCTTTTGAAAATCAGGAGTTTGTATTTTGTTTTTGTAGGTGCTAAGCCCTCGGACTGACATTGGTATATATGGGAGTGGTAAAAGCAGAAGGAAAAAAGCAAAAGAACTAATAGAAAAAGAAAAAGAAAAAGATGTAGATCTTGAGCCTTTGAGTGATTTGGAAGAAGGACTGGAGGAAACCAGAGATACAGCCATGGTGGTAAGAAACCATGTTCACTTTTTGAATACAAAATTCTCTACTGGTGTTAGGTGGTCTTTTTTAATTTTTGTCTGTTTATACTTTGTATATTTTATCTTAGGCATTATTTTTCATAGTAAAAGTTTACTCTTTTGCTTGTTTCTCAGACCTATCTTTCCCACATCTATAACCTTTATTGTAATTTTAATACTTGTGATATGTTCCATCAAAGTTTTAGAAAATTTGTTGAATTTTTTGTTTTGTTTTTTGTTTCTTGGGGGGGGCTGTGTGTGGTTTGTTTTGGTGCTGGGGATCTTATTCCAGGCCTCTTGTATAAGAGGCAAGTACTGTAGCACTGAGGTATAGCCCCAGCTTTCTCATTATTGTTTTTTATTTTTTGGTACTGGAAATTGAACTCAGGACCTCACAGTTACCAGGCAGGCATTGTACCACTGAGCTATTACCCCCTCAGATGTTTTTAAATGTTGAATATTGTACCTATTAATAAGTTCCTTATTTTCAGTAATAAAGTGAATCTTTTTGTATATTTATTCTTTTACTTCTCTAGTTTTGTACCCAGTGGAACACTGGGTTAAAATTTAATAGCTTTTTGCTTTTCAGAGTTATTGTACTGACTTCTTGATATGAGTTGCTTTTTAAAGTATTTCATTCTCTTAGCATTCAATAATGTAGTGAACAATCAATAAAATATAGTAATGAAAATTATACTTTTTGTGTGTGGGTGTGAAAAGGAGGGTAAGAAGAAAGCATCAAGATTTCTAGGAGTCTGACAAGTGGAGTGAGCTTTCTTTTTCTTTTTGTGTGTGTGTTGGGTATCAAACTCAGGACCTTGCACTTGCCAAGCAGGCACTTAAGCCCTGAGCTGTCTCCTTGGTGACAAAGTGGAGTGAAAATGCTAGTTTGGGGAGTCATTCATAGGGAATTGCATCTACTTAAGTAAGTTGATATGGCTCTCTGTGTCTACAGAAGAACCTGTTTTGAGGCCAGTGAAAATTAGAGAAGCTGCCTCACAAGTTAGTCTTAACAGTCTTGCCAAACAAACAGAAGTCAAAATTATTTCTAACTTGTTTCATTGCTCCCAATAGTTCTATTTTTATTTATTTATTTATTTTTTTTTTGGCAGAACTGGGGATTGAACTCAGGTCCTTGAGCTTGCCAGGGAAGTGCTTATTCCACTGAGCCATCTCCCCAGCCCCCCTTTTTTTTTGTGGTACCAGGGATTAAACTCAGGACCTTGCACTGAGTTATCTCCCTGGCCCCTATGCTCATAATAATTTAAAGAGAAAATGTACTGACAGTACTCATGATAATTAAATTTTGTTTGCTCGTACTTACTTTGTTGGAATGAGTTTCATAAAATACTATCTTTATAACTGATGATCAGACTGTGTTGTGCTTCCACTAAAATGGAGAGGCCTCTTCCCTGGCAAGCTCAAGGGTCTGAGTTCAATCCCTGGTTCCACCAAAAAAAAGAAAAAGGGGCCAGGGAGATGGCTCAGTGGAATAAGCACTTTCCTGACAAGCGCAAGGGTCTGAGTTCAGTCCCTGGTTCTGCCAAAAATATGAAGAGGCCTTCTAGGGACAAGAGTTTATTGAGTAGAATTAATTTCAAGAGGATAGGAAATCAATATTGTTTAACTTATGATGAGCAACAGGTTAGACACTTACATGTCTTATCTTAGTTAATACTGAAATAATAAAGCAAGACTGGTGGTATATGGTGTTTTTCAGACAAGTGAAAAATTAAGAAAAGTTGTACCCCAAATGAACTGTCTGTCATAAATAGAAAAGCCAAATTTGGTACCTAAGTTGCTTAATTTCAATCATGCCCTCTTCTATATGTCTTACAGAAAAATTCAAGGTATCTAGTCTTGCAAATTGTCAAATATAGTTGAACATTTCCCATTTCACATGTTAGGAGTATTTGCATGCAACCTGTCAAGGCACTTTAAATTATAAGAAATTATTTACAAGCATTGTTGAGGACAGTGTTTTGTTAGCGTGAAACCAAAACTTGAAGAGCCCTTCCCCTTAAGCATTTGTGTTTTGGGGTATACTGCAGTGACTCATCTCAATTAGATGTTTGTTGCATACAGGTGGCAGTATTCAAAGAACGAGAGCAAAAAGAGATAGAAGCCATGCATTCCCTAAGAGCAGCCAACCTGGCCAAGATGACAATGGTGGACCGAATAGAAGAAGTAAAGTTTTGTATCTGCCGTAAGACAGCCAGCGGATTCATGCTTCAGTGTGAGCTCTGCAAAGACTGGTTCCATAACAACTGTGTTCCCCTTCCTAAATCAAGTTCCCAGAAAAAAGGAGCCAGTTGGCAGGCTAAAGAAGTTAAATTCCTTTGTCCTCTTTGTATGCGGTCTCGAAGGCCCAGGCTAGAGACTATACTGTCACTGCTGGTGTCCCTTCAGAAGCTGCCTGTACGGTTACCTGAAGGAGAGGCCCTTCAGTGTCTGACTGAACGTGCCATGAGTTGGCAGGACAGAGCTCGGCAGGCCCTAGCCACAGATGAACTGTCATCTGCCTTGGCCAAGCTGTCCGTGCTAAGCCAGCGGATGGTTGAACAGGCAGCCAGAGAGAAAACTGAAAAGATCATCAGTGCCGAACTCCAGAAAGCAGCTGCCAACCCAGACTTACAGGCAAGTTTAGGATTTATATTCTTTTTTTTTTTTTATGGGATTTAATTTGACAGCCTGTAATTAGTAAATCAGATTTATCGTATCAGTTGACTAGGAAAACAATAGCAAGTAAGCTGCAGCAGTGTGATCAGTGTCTTCTGTGTGTACCCACAGCATTCTCTTCAAGTATATACCTCGGTTATTTTAGTGAAGTATTACCTGGAAATATCACTTGGGAATTTTTGCATCACAATCAATTTCTAAGCCACCATTAAGTGCTTTGCAAGCTCATCAGATTGTTGTTGACCTTCAAGTCTCCCGTGTTAGCTTAGCATGCCTCTGTTCATCTTGGAATTCTCTGCTACTTAGGGACACTTGCCTAGCTTTCAGCAGTCTGCATTTACCCGGACGGTGAGCAGCGTGTCATCCTCTCCTCGACACACGGTGGAGTATGACGACGAAGAGACTGACTCTGATGAGGATGTGCGGGAGGCCTATGGCTGCGACGTGAAGGTAACTATGGCAGGCCGTGTGTGTGTGTGTGTGTGTGTGTGTGTGTGTGTGTGTGTGTGTGTGTGTGTGTATACACACCTGCTCAGTGACATGTGTGCACCTGTTCAGTGTATTTGTTTTTAAAAGAGAAGCGCAGCTAGGAATGATGTCAGGGGCATATGTATGGTTATTGAGCTTGTGGTGATAGCATTTGCTCAGAACTAGAACTCTTGTATTTTTTTAATGTATTTACTATATCTTTCAATCACCTCTTACATGTATTTATGTATGTATGGTATATTTATCTGAAGCAACAGGTTTTTTTTAAAAAAAAGGAGATTAAAAACATTTCTCTCAGAGGAAATAAAGAAAAATAAGACTAGGTCATTGAAGGCTCTCACTGCTTTCATTTTCATTTTTCAAAATTTTTTTGAGTGTTTAATGAGCATTCATACACATACACACACACACATATGAATGAATGAATGAGAGCTGCAGAAAGGGAATGTACTTGGTATAGAGTGTAACTTAAGTCTTTTACTACATGTGTGTGTGATATATATATATATATATATATATATATATATATATATATATATATATATACATACATACATAATATTGTTGTTGTTTGTTTAAAATCATTCTTGCTGTGCTTTAAGTCCACTCCTCCCACCCCCCAAGATTGGGTACTGAACTCTGGACCTTTATGTTGGACTACATGTCTGGCCCTTTTAAAATTTTTTTAATGTTGTGACAGGCTCTTACTGAGTTGTGCAGGCTGAGTTTGAACTTGGGATCCTTGTGCCTCAGTCTCTCAGAGTGCTGATGTCTCAGGAATGTGCTAGCACAGCTGGCTATGCTGAGTCTTGTGTTGTCTCTTGTCCGAGTGATGTGAGGACCAATGTCATTCAGAGATGAGAAACACTAGGGTCCGTGGTTAGAATTTGCAGAGTTACAGTGGCAGTTAGAGCAAATTACCTATCACCATTATGATAGTTTGGACAACACTACACAGGTGTTGAGTTTGTTTTGGATTTAGTTGGCCTATCATTGTCACTTTTTGTTGAGTGCAAAGTCCTTGCGTTTTTGCCAGCTAATAAAATCATGATCTAGGCAAAGACCCTGAATTAGTTGGTTTGTTTTATGATATTTAGCTGCTTTTTAAAAAATAACTGAGAGTCTACCTTTAAAGAATAAGGGGGGGATTTCGATCCTGTCCCTTGACTGTCTTTCCTTTGTTTTTTCAACACGCAGATCCATTAGGTAGGCTTGCACCTATAATCCTAGCACTTGGGAGGCTGAAAAAAAGGAGAATCAAGATGAGTCCTGTCTGTATAGTGAGACCCTATAGATCCTGTACTAAATACAGGGGAAAAAAAAGAATTTTGTTGCTACCCTTAGGATTTCCTCCTTGCATGGGAGTCTTTCTGGATACCCTCTCTTCCTGCCCTCAATATACATGCTATTATGATGGACCGCCAGCAATCCAGCTCTGTATGTGAGTGGCTACAAGGTTCCCTCTGTGTTTAGGGTCCTAGGTTAGGAAGCTTTGAGTGGTTGTGTACCACTACTATGTCTTTCTCTCTAGTCTTTATAATAGAATTGATGTATTGGTTTCTATTTTCAGATTCCTCTGTGTCAACTTATCACCCAGAGCTTAGGAAAAGAAGAGTATCTTTATTGGGCTCTTTCCAAAATCATAATGTTAAATGAAATAAATCAGTCAATTCATTTGGGGAAAAAAAAAATCCATTAGGTACTGCTCATTCTTATAGCATCAATCCAATCAACAGTAAAACTCCTAAGACATAAAATTAAAACCATCCATCATAGATACTTGTAAATTCATCTGCTGGAAAAAATTTTTTTCTCAAGATAAAAATAGATCCAGAGGATGTTTTAATGAGAGCATTTTCAATCACATGAATTCAAGACTGTGAAGACAAGTTGAAGTTTGAATTACTTATTCAGATAAGCTTCTTGAGTACCTTGCTCTCCAGAAGTTAGTGACCATTTTTGTTTGTGGAATTGTATAGGAAAAATGAGAGCAGCTGAAGGGGAATGCGGTCAGTACTGAGTGGAACTTAATCTTTTACTTAAATGCTAGATTAATCCGTTTGCTGTTGCTTAAATGACCTCTTATATTTATGTTGTTTGCTTTGTAGCGCATGATTAGCATCTGCTCTAGAATTGTTGAACATGAGTTGATCCCATGTGTCACGTGATTAAAATTGTGGCTTGATATGGTTGTATACAGTAGTCTTTTATTTTTGCAGAATTTATATGGGAGTTTTACCTTGTAATCTCTTTGGAAGGGAAGTTTGGCAGTGTAGAAAAGTAAAAGTGTGGATTTAGTTGTATTAGCAATATATTTCTCAGTTTAGAAGAGTAGAAAAAACTCCTGTAATCCCAGCAGCACTCAGGAGGCTGAGGCAAGAGGATTGCCTAGAGTTTGAGGTCAGCCTAAACTATATAGTGAGAGATCCTGTCTTAAAAATAATAGTAGTGGCCAGACTTAGGCAATTCATTTATGTTGATGATGCTATCTTTGAATGAAAAAAAAGTCACTCCAACATATACATACAGTAAGCACTTACTGTGTAATGATTATATTTCTTTTTCTTTTTTTTTTTTTTTTTTTCTGGTATTGGGGATTGAACTAGGAACCTTGTGCTGTTTTACTGAGCCATATCCCCGGCCCCCTATGTTTCTTTTGAGATGAAATCTGTGTTGACCAGGTTGGCCTCAAACTCCTTGGGCTTAACCTCCTGCCTTACCCTCCAGATATCTGCAATTATAGGCAAATACCACCATTCCAACTTACATAATGAAATTTATGTTTAGACTTTTTCAGCATTTGGTTTGCTCCTTTTCTCCTGAGGTATTTCCTGTTGTAAACTAGAATTCATGCTTAAAATGCTTCCAATGTATTATTTTTACCTCAGGAAGAGTCCTCTGTAGGCTTAGGAAGAAGAGTAAGTATATAGTAAAATAAAGTCAATCATTTCTTTGTAAGGCATACTATTTATTGTTAGTCTTCCATCCGTATTATACTCTGCATTTTTCAAATGTATATATGTGTAAAATTATACATCAGAAAAGAGGGTATAGCAATCATTTCCCAAGAAGTTTCTTTATATGTTCAATAACTGCTTATTTTTTAGAGAAAGGCAAGTTAAGTTTAATTTCATTCTTACATTTTCTTCATACTGATTAATACTTAGGTAACATGAATTCTGGTGGAAATAGAACAGACTTTGACTGAAGCTTTTGTTCCATGTAATATTAGATGACACTGCGGTGACATCTTTATGCAGATGTCATAAAAAGAGATTAACTAGAATATTTCTTAGAACCCATTGTGCCTCTTCTACAGAGTTGTCTTCTTCCTGATTACATTTTGACCTTTATACATGTAAGGTTATAGAAACAAATTCCATGGAAAATCACTTGTCTAATTAGATTTGTCAGAATTTTATTTTATTTTATTTATTTATTTATTTATTTATTTATTTATTTATTTATTTATTTGATACAGGGTCTCACCACACAGCTTGGATTCATAGTGATCTTCCTGTCTCAGCCTCCCTAGTGCTGGAATTACAGGAACGTGCCACCATGCCTGATTTCACATGCCTGATTTCGGTGGCCTGTAGGGTGTGGGGCTGGCACAGCATGTGGTCAAACCCAGGTCCTTGCACTTGACATTCAGGTGCCTACACTGCCAAGCTATCATGCGAACCCTGTCAGAATTTTATAGTTTCATATTAGGCTGTAAACTGTATTAAATAAAAGCAAATTGGTAAGATTTTAGCAATAAAAGCAACTGGTAATATTTGAACACCTTTAAAGAGATTAAATGGTTTGTATCCTAACATGTCACATCTAATCATTTCTTTCCCTTTTAAGCCTATTTTATTTTCTTTTGAAAGGTAGGATTCCTTGTTTGTTATAGGTATACACTGTGGAGGATAATTACTTAACAGTAACTTCTTTGTAATTTATTATCTCAATAGATTAACTAGGGTGCCAGGGAGATGGCTTAGTGGAATAAGCGCTTCCCTGGCAAGCGCAAGGGCCTGAGTTCAATTCCTGGTTTCACCAAAAAAAAAAGATTAACTAGAAGGGCCAGCCAAATAGCTCAGTGGATTAAAGAGCCTGCAAGCAGGCGCAGGGACCAGCCAAAGGTTTGATCCCTGGGCCTACCATGCTGGCTCTGCCCACGGGGTGCATTGAGACAGCAATTGAGACTGAGTGTAGTAGTGTACGCCTGTAATCCCAGCTCTTGGGAGGCTATAAACAAGCAGATCACTACAAGTCTGATCTAGTAGTGAAATCCTGAACACCTTGTAGACCCTTCCCTAAAATACCAAAAAAAAAAAAAAAAAAAGAAAAGATTAACTAGAGTCATTATAAACTTCATTTATCCTAAGTGGACATTTTATTATTATTTAAAATAGTGTCAGATTTTTAGCATGCTGTATTAAAAGCTTTAAGTGGATGTTAAATGGTTCTAATTCTCAATATCTCTTTTTATTTCTTCTTCAGGACACAGCCAGTGTGAAATCCTCTAGTAGTCTGGAACCCAATCTCTTTTGTGATGAAGAAATCCCTATCAAGTCAGAGGAAGTGGTAACTCATATGTGGACGGCACCTTCATTCTGTGCAGAACATGCTTATTCTTCTGCTTCTAAGAGCTGTTCCCAAGGTACTGCCCTTTGTAAGAAATGTGTGTGCAGTACACACGCCTGTAATCCTCACACTCCAGAGAAGCTGAAAAAGGATTGTAAGTTTGAGGGCAGTCTGGACTACTTAGCGAGACTCTCAAAAACAAAAGAGTAAAAAAATAAATATTAAGAAGATAAGACTTAAAAAGAGAGAAAAAACATTCTATTAAGACTTAGAGAAAAAAAAAGACTTTGAATCCCTGCCTGGGGAGATAGCTCAGCAGTCTAAGCACTTACCTGGCAAGTACAAGGACCCAGGTTCAATTCCCAGTACCACATGCTGTGCCAGCCACTGAAACTGGGTGTGATGGCACATGCCTATAATCTCAGCCCTGGGGAGGGTGAACCAGGAGGATCACTACGAGTCTGAGCCCTGTAGCGAGACCATATACCAAATAATAAATAAAAAAGATTTTTTTAAAAAAAGACTATGAATCTCTGAATGAAATATAGGGATTCCATTGAAATGCTAATAGAACCAGGAATTGCTGTTTTGAGTTGGAAAAGCCAATCGCAGTTTTTTTTTTCTATTATTACATGTTATCGTGTAAACCTATATAGAATCACAGTCATAATTAGAAGGTCTTGTGGCCATACCTCTTATTTCTATAAAATACGAGGTATAGTTACATAGGTATGGCTTTGATAGATAATTATTTACCTTTGATTTGATTACTGTCAGTCCTTGAAGAACTTGCTGTTTTTTTAAGAATATGTATTTTGGATTTGGATAGCTTTAATTATTGGAAACTACTTCCTTTCTTCTGTGTATTGTTTTTCTATGATGTTTGCCTTTCTTTTTCCTCATAAAAATAACTCACGCCAGCTGGGCGTGGTGGCGCATGTCTGTAATCCCAGCACTCGGGAGGCTGAGGCAGGAGGATTGTTGTGAGTTCGAGACCAGCCTGAGCTACAAAGTGAGCTTAAGGCCAGCCTGAACTGCATAGTGAGACCCTGTCTCAAAAAGACAGAAAAAAAAAAAAAAAAAAAAAAAAAAAAAAAAAAAAAAAAAAAAAAAAAAAAAAAACTCACGCCACCTGAAACACAATTCTGGAAGATGGAGATGTTTTTCTCTATATAAAATTTAAGATTTTATTGAGCAGCATATTATTTGTTTTCATAGGCTAACTAATGCCTTAATTTTTTGATATAGTCCAAAATGGAGAGAAAATGAGAAATTATGAAATAATCTGTTAAAAGAACTTTCAACCAGTGTTTTAAAGTGAACAGTGGAATTCTAGATCTATTTTTATTTTGCATTTTTCATTTAGCTTTTACTTTGAAGGATGTGGTAGCACATACCTATGTGGGAGACAGATTTGGGAGAATTGCTTCAGTCCAGGAATTTAAAGCCAGGTCAGAGGGGCCAAGGAGGTGGCTCAGTGGAATAAGCGCTTCCCTGGCAAGTGCAAGAGCCCGAGTTCGATCCCTGGCTCCCCAAAAAATAAATAAATAAATAAAGCCAGGTCAGGCCCAATATTAAGACCCCATTTCAAAAATTGTCACCTTTATTGTCACTTTTTAAGGTTAGGAATCTAGATATGGAGGTGGGGCATTCCCCTAAACATTTACTTTGAAAACATTACATTTATCCACATTTTTCTCTTTTGGTTTTGTTTTATGATACTTTTTGGGAAAGGTACTAGCACCCCAAGGAAACAACCTCGAAAGAGCCCATTGGTTCCCCGAAGTTTGGAGCCGCCAGTGTTGGAGTTGTCACCTGGAGCTAAAGCCCAGCTGGAAGAACTCATGATGGTCGGAGACCTCTTGGAAGTGTCTCTGGATGAGACTCAACACATATGGCGCATTTTGCAGGCTACACACCCACCCTCAGAAGACAGATTCCTACATATCATGGAGGTACGGATTTAATGCTAACATTTTAAAAACTATTTAAAATATTTGGTTCCTTAGAGGTTCCACACATAGTGGCAGAGAGATGGCTTAGTGGGCAGTGTCTAGCTCTTAAGCCAGAGTAGTTCTGCTTGGTGTTTCTCTTTTCTGAGGCTTTACATAATATTTCATTTTCTACAAAAGGCTATTTCTGCCAGAGAGAAGGCTCAGTAGGATAAGTGCCTGCCTAGTAAGCGCAAGGTCGTCCCTGGTACCGGAAAAAATGAATGAATGAATGAATGAATGAATGAATGAATGAATGAATGCGCAAGGTCGTCCCTGGTACCGGAAAAAATGAATGAATGAATGAATGAACAAACGAACGAACAAACAAACAAAAGGCTGTTTCTACTGAAAATAGTGGAGTGGGGGAATTGAAAATGATTAGTTTACAGTAGCCTCTGCAGTCAGTCCAGTCTCTTGCTCAGAGTTAGGCAGGAAAATGTAGCAGCAAAAAGGTAAGGGCATGGTTAAGTGCTTGTAGAACTGGTTAGATGGACAGGAGGAATCCACATTTTTATACTATACATGCATAGCAGTTTGTAATTTATAGTGTCTTGGTTTTATTTTACTTTACACTTTACTTTTACTTTTTACTATACTTTTATTTTTGCCATACAGGATACAGGGGCATACTCTGGCTAGGAAATTGCCCACAGTTGAGCTACAACCCTGGGCCCCTTTCCCCTACCTTTATTTTTAACTTGAGACACAGTCTCACTAAGTTGCCTAAGCTGGCCTCAAACTTGTGATCTTCCTTGTCTTAGACTCTCAGGTAGTGAGGATTATGGTGTGAGCCACCATTTTCAGCACTGTACTTTATTTTTATACCTGTAGTCTCATTTCATCTTTACTATAATTGTGTGGCAGAGGCACAGGTAGGGTAAATGAGACAAATATTTATTCTATTCCTCATATGGAGAAATCAAAGATCAGATATGTAGAAAGTTAGGGTCACACTTCTAATAAAATTACGAGACTATTTCTTAGCTCTGCTTTCTCTCCTGTTTTAGCTGTCTTGTTTCCGTGTAATTGAATGGTATGATGTCACCAGTTTTTTTTTTTTTTTTTTTTTTGTCTTTTTGAGACAGGGTCTCACTGTGCAGTTCAGGCTGGCCTTAAGCTCACTTTGTAGCTCGGGCTGGGCTCGAACTCACAACAATCCTCCTGCCTCAGCCTCCCAAGTGCTGGGATTACAGGCCTGCGCCACCACGCCCGGCTTGATGTCACCAGTTTTTGATACAGATATTTAACTTACTATAGTGTATTTTTGATTTGCAAGACAAATCTAAGGCAGCTTAATTTAGATACCGTGCTTAGTAGTTCATAAAGCATTTTCTTCACATTGATTACCTCATCTAATCCT
This sequence comes from Ctenomys sociabilis, assembly GCA_004027165.1. NCBI lineage: Eukaryota > Metazoa > Chordata > Mammalia > Rodentia > Ctenomyidae > Ctenomys > Ctenomys sociabilis. The sequence goes on from PVKA01005465.1 coordinate 54,374, forward strand.
CTGGAGTTCATATAAGGAAACACAAAGTATAAAAAGGCTATATTTTTTTTTAAGGTGTACTAGAATTAAGACATTTATAATTTACTTTTAGATTCTGCTGATTCTTAGTTTCTAGTCAAAAATTCTCAAGTTTCAGATCTGCAAAGAATGTGAAGTTTAAAAAAAAAAAAGAAAGTGAAATTGTAGTTTTTTTTTTCTGATAGGATATATCATGTTCACATTTTAAAATATATTTCCCTCATTCTTTCTGATGATGGGCACACTCTTTTGTCATGTAAGCTATTTCCTAACCCTTGCAGAAGTCACTGCATACCATCATTAATTAGATTATGAAAATAAAATTAGATCATGGATACAGTTTTATGTTTTCTTGACATTTTTGATGATTTCTTAACCATTAAGAATTTATTGAATTAATTTCTTTTGGGGGGATATGGTGAGTTGAACTGACAGAGGCTCTCTTCCACTGAGCTACTTTCCTGGCCCTTTTTATGTTTGTTTTCAGACAGGGTCTTAACTAAAACAGGTTGGCCTTGAAATTGGCAGTCTTCCTGCCTCAGCCTCCTGAGCAGCTGGGCTTATAGGTGTGTACCACTGTGCCTGGCACTATATATATATATATATATATATATATATATATATATATATATATATATATATATATAAATTTTTTTTTTCCTGTAATTAGAACAGGATCTATGGAGTCCTATAGGGTCTTACTACAAAGATCAGACTCACTGTGATTCTCCTATTTTCAGCTTCCCAAGTTCTGGGATTACAAACACGTGCCATCATGCCCAGTCTCATCATCTCAGCATGCCCTGCAGGTGGGGCTGGCATGGCATACCAGGGATTGACCCTTAGGCACTATGCTGTGCCTAAGCAGGCGCTTTAGTCTGCTGAGCTATCAGGCCGTTCTCCTGGCACAAGCTATGGCAATGATACGTGAAAGCTACAAAGATTTTTACTTTCATAGTTAGCTTTCTATTTATGTTTTTATCTTAAACAGGGATGGAAGAAGGTATATTAATATGAGCTATTACAGTTTGTGTCTATCTGTCCCCCCAAAGCCTCATGCTGTCATGGGGTGACTTCTGGAGTTCGTGATTGATTCTTGATCTAATGCTGGGATTGCAGGTGTGAGTGCTACACTCTGGCCCTGGGGTGGGTAATTTGCAGTACAGTGTAAGGAGGGGAGAAAGGCTAGCTAGTTGCCAGCTGCTGCCACTCTCTGGCTATTTACCACCACCATGAAAGATTGCTTTCTGCCATGTGCCAAACTGTCTTGGAGCCGCCTGCATATGGACTGAAACATCTACTAACTGTGAGCTACATAAACCTTTCTTTCCTTCATTTTGGGTGTTGGGTATTTTGTCCCAGCAATAAGAGAAGAGTAACTGAGACAGGCTAACCCTGATCTCTTCCCTTGGTAAGCTGAAAATAAGTATCTTATTTAGGACTTGTCATTATGTTCTGTTCTTTCATTATCTAATATATTTTTGTTGTTAGTTTTGTATTTGTCTTCTTAATCTGCATTTTTTTGTGTTTGTTTCTTTGGTGGAACTCAGACCCTTGCGCTTGCCAGGGAAGCGCTTATTCCACTGAGCCATCTCCCCAGCCCCTTAATCTGCCTTTAAGTTTGTTTAGAATGACAGTTTTTGTTTGTTTGTTTTGTATTTTAGGACAATGTCGACAGGGTCTCGCTACATAGATCAACTCATAGTGATTCTCCTGTTTTTAGCCTCCCAAATGCTAGGATTACAGGTGTATGCCACCATGCCCAGTCTGAATGCTGCCTCAGCATGCCCCAGGGTTATGGCTAGCAGGGTATGCCAGGGTTTGAACCCCAGCTACTGTGCTCTGCCTAAGCAGTCGCTTTAATCCGCTGAGCTATTTGGCCAGCCCTAGAATGACAGTGTGGGATAATGTATATCATACACAAAATTTACCCTATTAGCCCTTCTTGTGTGAATAGTTCAGTGCATTAAGTACATTCACAGTGTTATACAACTGTCAGCAGTTAGTTTCTGAACTTTCTAGTCATGCCAAACAGAAACTACACGTCTTTATTCTTTCACCTCCTAGTAACTTCTCTTCTACTTTATGAGTCTATAAATTTGTTTCTTCTCAGTCTTTCATATAAGCAATTGTCACTGTTTTTAAAATGTTAGTCTTTTATATAAGCAGTTGTTACTGTTTTTTAAATGTTTTGCTTTAAAATTATCTCTAATTTTGTTTTGAAGGATGATAGTATGGAAGAAAAACCATTGAAAATGAAGGGAAAAGACTCTTCAGAGAAGAAACGGAAACGGAAGCTAGAAAAGGTAGAACAGCTTTTTGGAGAAGGAAAACAGAAATCCAAGGAGCTAAAGAAAATGGATAAACCAAAAAAGAAGAAATTAAAATTAAATGTAGACAAATCAAAGGAGCTGAACAAACTGGCCAAGAAACTAGCAAAAGAGGAAGAAAGAAAGAAAAAGAAGGAAAAAGCTGCAGCAGCCAAAGTTGAATCTGTGAAAGAGAGTACTGAGAAGAAGAGAGAGAAAAAAGTGCTGGACATCCCCTCCAAATACGACTGGTCAGGAGCAGAGGAGTCGGATGATGAGAATGCTGTGTGTGCAGCGCAGAACTGCCAGCGGCCCTGCAAGGACAAGGTGAGTTCTATTGGCTTGTAAGGGCATGTGAGAGGGTTCGAAGAACAGCAGTTGAGGAGACATGTTTGCCAACCTAGAGTTCTAATGTATGTTCTCTACAGTTTCTGTAAGCTGTTCTGAACAACAAGGCTCCTGGGTCATTGTGCTTAATAGAAAAGTGTTACATTAAAAGTCATGTACTTAACGAAGATAAAAGAACATAGAATAACCACATTCCCTTTCAAGCAGTACATTTTATATGCAGTGAGCAGAACAAGTTTTTATATCCGTTCTGCGTTTTCTCTATAGGATAACTCAAAATTAAATACCTTGTCAGCTACAATGGTTCCCTCAAGTTCTAGGCCATTGTTAAAAGGTGTGGAAAATTACATTGAGATTGTAGTGCAAAGGCCAAGAGCTTTTCAGTCTTTATCTACTCTCCTGAGTAGAATATGCCTTTTTTTCAAATCCTCTATAGCACATAATTTATCCCTTTACAGGTTTTGTTTGAAGACTTTCAACCCTAAAGTTTAAGGATAGTAATTTGGTGTTGGCTGTCAGGTAATATTGATGATGTGAATCTCTGAGAAAAAGACAAACTTTATGAAAAAACTCAGTTCTTTAAATGATTAGGGGTGTCTGTTGTCATTCTTCTCATGAATATTAAAATATTAAAAAGCTAATCACTTTAAGTTAGGTGTGATGCTGGATGCTTGTAATCCTTGCACTTGGGATGCCTTAGGCAGGAAAATCGCCACCAAGTTTCATGCCAACCTGGGTTACATAGTGAGTTTAAGGCTGGTCTGAACTATGTAGTGAGATGCTGCTTCAAAAAAAAAAAAAAAGAAGTTATCATTTTAACTTAATTTCAATTTGAAAGAATGAGCAGAATAAAACTACATCACTGTTCCTTGTAAATACCTTACCTCCTTGGTAAAATACTTATCCCTGTTTTAGAGTTGAAGGGACCAAGATGTCACTTTCAGGCTTCTTATTTTACAAATGATGAAACTGGGACTCAGAAAATAAATGATGTGACCAAAGTCACATACCTAACTAGTGGCAAAACCATGTAGAATCTTGACTTCTGCAAGACCGAGCTATTAGTATAAAAGCACACCCAAAGCTAAACAACACCTGTATTTTGAGTCAGGCTCATTAGAGGTTTTCCTTTATTTTTAGAAAATAATTATAGAAGGGTTGGGGAAATGGTTCAGTGGAATAAGAGCTTCTCTGGCAAGTACAAGGGCCTAAGTTCTGCCAAAAAAAAAAAAAATAATAACAACGTTATTATTATTAAAGGGTAAAATACAGATCCCATAGCCTTTTTTAGTCAGGGCTAACAGCTATAACTATTTTAGCATATTTCCTTTTAATCCCTTTTCTATAATTTATATTATTATCATACTCTCTTCACTTTTGTATCTTGCTTTATTAATTGCATATGTATGTCCCTGTCCTATGACCATTTTAAAGCACTTAAGTAGATTCATTGTGTGTGTATGAATTATTTTGTCTTTCACTTTGAATTCATTTTCATCTAAGTTTTTTATTAGAGTGTTGGAAAGTTTACTGTTTTGTTTTTGGGTACTTATGAAGTATTAGCAGTTCAGTGTTCACAGAACCTTCTCCCTTTTACTTAATTTTATGATAGTTTCAAGACTAGCAATAAGATAATTGTATTTCTTTCTTAAACTTCTAATCAAATTTTTCCTGTTTATCAAATTTATCCATTATGAACTTTTTGTCTTTTTTCTCCTTTTCTTTCATCAGTTAATCTTTTGCTTCTCTACTCAGCTTTAAATGTGACTCAGTTCTTCTGTAATCCCTGAACTTTTTTGTAGCACATAAACATTACAGGCAGTTTTTTTTTCATTTGCTAAAAAATGAATGTAAACTAACATGTCATGCTTACTCAGAGGGCTAAAAGGGAAAGGTAATATCATTTCTGTGAAAGGACTTGGTAATGGAAAATGCAATACAAGTGTACTTGTTTTTGGTACTGGGAATCAACTCAGCATGCACCTTGCGCTTGCCAGGTGGATACTGTGCCATTGAGCTATATCCCAGGCAGCGCAAGTGTTAAGAGGTGATCAGTTAAAAAGTCATCATTGTTTTTAAATGAACTCTGAAGTTTTGTTTCTAACATTTTAGGTACATTTTAAGTACATTTTGATGAAACAAAGGAGTGTTACTGAACGAGCATTCAGAGAAAGTGTTTTAAGCTGTTAAAAGATGAGTAGTGTGTGCCTTGTCATTAACTACATCAACTTAGTATTCTATTTCCCTATGTTTAATTTTAAGCAAATTATTTAAGATTATAAACATTTTACCTGAGGGCTCGCCAGATAGCTTAGCGGACTAAGGCACCTGCTTAGGCAGAGTGCAGTGGCCAGAGTTTCATCTCCAATGTGCCCAATCCTGGGGCCCACTGAGACAGTGATTGAGACTGGGTGTGGTGGCATACACCTGTAATCCCATGGTTTGGGAGGCTGAGAACAGGAGAATCACTATGACTGCTATCCACATAGTGAAACGCTGTACTAAATACATAAAAATAAATAAATACATAAATAAATAAATATTTTTATTTTTCATTAATGTTTTTCAATTTTTATGGTTCCCTACATTTGTTCCTAACACCAATTTTGTTACATGGTGTGTTTCTTTAAAAACTTTTGTAAGAAGCTTCCAGCTTTCTCAGTTTTTATCACTAAAGAAACTTAGTTAATGCACAGTACACATCTTCAGAGCAAGAGGATGAAAGAACACTTTTAGGGAACTTTGTTATTTAAACTATCATGCAGCAAAAACTAATTTCTAGAGTTTGTTGTTTTTAGAGAAATGTATCTTTACCATTTCTCTAACCAGTAATTACTGTTGCTTTTTTCTAAAATTGTGCAGATTAAGAAGTATTTTCATGAAAATGAGAAGAGTATTACTTATATATACCTAGTTGAAATTTCATGAGGCTTGTAGAAAGAGGAAAGAGAGATGATGCCACAACAATTTCTAAAGAAGTCATTTCTTCCATTAATTATCAAATTAAAGCTGAAATCAATTTCAAAACAATAAAGACTATTATGAAAAATAGTTTTTAAAATCAGAAGTTTTCTCCTCCTGAAACTTGCCCCTTTATTTATTCATAGTGGTACGAAGAATAAAACAAGTTAACTTAGTCTTTGATTTTGTTTTGTTTCTTTTTGAGGCAGGATCTCATTGTGTAATTGTAGTAGTGAAGGCTAACCTCAAGCTCATGATGATTGTCCTGCCTCAGCCTCCCAAGTACAGGGATTACAGGTGTGTGCCACCATGCCTGGCACAAGTTAACTTTGAAGGAACAGTTTATTTTGGCCTGATATTTAAATAGCATTTTTCAGTATTAGAATAAACATTTATTCCTTTTATATATTAAAATTAACTTTTAGTTTTCCTGTGGGTTTTTTTTTTTTTTTTTTAAAGAATGGGTACTGGGTGTTGAATTCAGCACTGAACTACATCCGCAGTCTTTTCTGTTTTGTTTTTGTCTTTTTGAGACAGGGTTTCAGGCTGACGTTGAACTCATTTTATAGCCCATGTTGGCCTTGGACTTGCAGCAGTCCTCCTGCCTCAACTTCCTGAGTGCCGGGATTACATGCCACCATGTTTGATTTATTTGCTTGGCATTCATTTGAAGGGTTTTACTACCCAGTTCAGGCAAGTCTTGAGCTCACTTTGTAGCCTAGACTGGCAGCTTTCATTTAATTTTGAGACAGGATGTCTCTTAAGTTGCTGCATTGCCCAGGCTAGGCTTGAACGCAATAATTTTCCTGTTTCAGACTTTCAGAATACTGAGATTATAGGTGTTTGCCACCATGCACAGTTTCTCTTCTTTTTTTGTTTTTGTGAGCCTTTCCTTACCTATAATAATTTAAATTTGGCATAGTGAGTTAAAAGATTTAAAGTTATAACATTTCTGGCACATACACTATTTTGTTGGCTATTCTGATACTAAAAACTTTGTGAAAATGTTGCTGCTGCTAAAGTACATCACTGGTAGCTTTACTAGCTCATAGCTCCTTCTACCACAGATTCTCAAAGGCCAGATTTAGTAAAGTGTAACATACATGTGAAACTAAGATAAGGGCTATCCCATTTTGCCTTAGCACTGAAGTGCTGGTTTATACATATTTAAGAATTGATCAGACTTGAGCATGCTGGGAAAGTTGGTCACTTTTAATGATTAGTGAATAGTTACTGTGTGTGTGTAAATGTATCCTCTTTTGCCCAAAATAAGACCTATCTAGAAAATAATCAGTTTTGAAAACTAGAGATGAAATTGCCAGCCCCAGTCAACCTGTCCGTGCCTTGCCTGCCTTACACAGTACCCACTAAGCAAGAACAGTGATGGCAGGTAAGGCACAGACAGGCTAACTAGGGCTGGCATTTTTTTATGCACTTGATTCTTTCAGTTAAGTTTTTTGGTAAAATTTAGATACAAAAATGATCACATTTCAGCTGACATTTTGGATTTCAAGTTTTCAAGGTTATTTTCCCATTCAGTCTTATTTT
>PVKA01005465.1:61657-90272 GCA_004027165.1 Ctenomys sociabilis
AAAAAAAAAAAAAAAAGAGACTAAATGCCAAAATAATTGAAAAAAAGAAATTGAGTTAGCTGTAAACAAATGACTAAGTTTTCTTTTTTTTCCCCAGTGCATGATATGCTATAAAAAATGAACAAAATATGTCACGTATTTTTTATTAAGTATAAATATGAAATCTAGCAAAGCATAAATGTTAACATTGTTTTCTCATTTAATATAGTTCTCTTTTTTGCAATGCTGGGGATTGAACTCAGGGACCTGTGCATGCTAAGCCTGCTGCTGAGCTACATCCCCATCCTGAATCAGAATCTTTCTCTATCTCTTTACCCCTCTCCACCTTCCCATATTGGAGATCGAGCTCAGGCCTTTGCACTATCCAGCCCTTTTAAAAAGTTTTATATTTTGAGATTAAGTTGTCCAGGCTAGGCCGAAGCTCAGGATCCTCCTGCCTTAGCCACACAACATGCTGGGGTTATAGACATACACCACCATGCCAAGCTTATCTATTTCATTTTAAGTAGACATTTTTTCCTTAGATATGAGCTCAGTGATCTATTTGTGCTATAACATGAGATTTGCTGTTAGTAATTGAAAAGCTCATAGCCAAGAAGGTTTTGTTGTTTGCTTTTTTATTGCTGCATTTTCAAAAGATTGGGTCTTGCTATATTGCTCACATTGGCCCCAAACTCCTGGGCTCAAGTGAGTCTCCTCCCTCTACCTGTAGAGTATCTGGGACCACAGGCGCATCACCACTGCTAGCTTTCTGTGAGGTTCTTTTTATTTTTGTGATTCCTGTCCACTTCTTCAAAAATAATGGAGGAAATAATTTTTAGAACTTAATACAGCCAGGCCCGGAAGATAGCTCAACATTTAGCACCTGTCTGTCATATGCAAGGTTCTGAGTTTGATCCCAGGTACCAAAAAAAAACCTCAATACAACAATTAGCCATATTTTGGTTTTGAGTTTTCAGGTTACTACATAGTCTGCCCTGTGTGAGAATCTTTCTTGGATTTAGTTGATGTTCTTTAGTTTACTCTTTGTGGGACTTTTCAAATGGAAATGAAATTCAAGTTTAATTGTTAACATGGTAAAAGAATGTAGTGGTAAGAGAATCCTTGCTGTATTACTAAGACCAACTGTTGTACGATCTGTAGGCTGAGATAAAATGAATGTACCAATGGATATCTCAAGGGGAAAAAAAATCCTCCCCCCCCCCGAAATAAAAGGAAGACTAGAGTTAGGAAAGGAATTCTAAAAAAAAGAGAAAAGGAATTCTAGCAAAATCACAAAAAGAAAAATATTGCCTCCTTACTCAAAAGAGAATGATAGATTTAATTTTGAGAAACTGGAAGCCAGGGAGTATACTACACTACAAAATTGGTTTTAAAATGGGGGGCTGGAGATATATAGCTCAGCAGCACATGTGCCTGCCTGGCAGTGCAAGGTCCTAAGTTCGATACCTCTTACTTTAAAAAAAAAAAGACTTAGGATACTTTTCATATCAAATACTTCCAAATTTAGTATTTATTGTTTAGTATTTATTGTCTGACTTTATTGTTCTATGGATTAGTATGAATGGGGCCCAGATTGCAATAAGAGGGGTGGAGATAGGGTAAATGTGTCTGGTGACACAGGACTAGTGTGATAAAATAGCATAGGTCTCAAATACCTTCAGCCTACAGAATTACAGGTCCTCTTTCTAACTCCCTTTACCAGCTGCAGATCGTCAAAATGCCCAGTCTGAGTTCCTCTTTCATAGGTGATAACACTGTAAACTATTTGCTTGCAGAACTATAAAATAATAAAATAGTCACAAAGAAGTCATTATGCTCTAATTTTGTTTCTGATTCATTGACTCCAACTGGAATAATATCATCAGTTATTTTCTTTCCTGCACAGACTTCAGAAGTGAGATATTATACAGTTGCACAGTAAAAGTGGAATTTAAGTGGAGGTGGTAGCACTTGCCTATAGTCTCAGTACTCTGGCAGGACAGCCTTAGACAACTTAGTGATTTAGAGAGCTCCTGATTCAAAGTATGAACTGGAGTAATGTAGCTCAGTGTAAAGGCCTACCAAACAAAACAGGAAATTCTTTAGGAAAGAATTGGTAAGTTGCTCTGAATTTACAGGAAGAAGTGTCATAGAGAAGGCCATCAACCATCAGATAAGAATCACTCCGGTGTGGTCCTATAATCACAGCTATTTGGGAAGCAGAGGCAAGAGGATTTCAAATTCAGGGTCAGCCTGGCCAATTTAAGCAGACTTCATCTCAAAAGCAAAATAAGACACACACACACACACACACACACACACACACACACACACACACACGCACGCACACTTGGGAGCTAATTAGAAATGTCAGCTTCTGTCTCATACTGTTCAGATACTTTCTGACCATAGGTTTTGGATGATTCCCAGATATATTTTCAACAAGAACATGCATTTTGTAATGTAGATGGTCTGCATGGTTTGAAAAGCAGTTTTACAGGCAGGGAAATTGAGCCTCACCCCAGGGAAACTAAGTAACTTACCTGAAACTACACACCAGAATTCAGTGATCTTTACACTATAACACTACCTCTTGTGATCTGTCATTCTCCAGTAGAATAAAAGCAGAAAAGTGCTGCATAAAGTATTTTTCCCATTCTTTATTACAAACTTAATTACTGACATAAGTATCATGTTTTTAATAATTTTTATTGAAAATAAAAACTAATTTTGAAAACCACTCATTTTCCCTGCATCAAACTCATTTGCCTAACCAAAACCTCCTTGTTCTTTCTCATAAGCTGTGCTAAGGTGTTTCTCTGATCATTTTGTTTCCCTTACTTTGTTCTGCTATCTTATTAAGCAAAGAGTTAAAGTGGCTTTCTTTGTTGACAGTGAAGTGACCAGCTTTTATATTGGGCAGAGAGAGAATAGCTGCTGTTGCCTTAACATATTCATCTACCATGGCAGTAGGTAAAAAACAAGCACAATCATGTTCCAAATGTAATAGTCACTTTATCGGTAACTGCAAGTCCAAGTGTTAGCATTGCCAAAACACAGTCCTTTCCCAGACTCCTGTAATCATGGTATTCTCTGAAGGGTCAAAATTTGCTGGGTGTCTGCCAGTGACACCTGCCAGTTATCTACATTTTAATTTTTAAACCCCAGACTGATCTATTGACCTATGTCTTTGACTGTTATAATTGGTTAATTTGTAAGATTTGACCTCTGATATTTGCTAACTTTTTGTAGGGAGTTGTATTTGTAACGGAAGAAGAGAAGAATAAAAAATATTAGTTTAAAAAGTGGCCTATGTGACTGCTTTTCTAAAAAAGGTATTTAATGCTCTTAGTACTTTGGCTTATCTCTTTGAAATAAAGCTAATACACAGGGTTGCCTTCACATTGTTGTACTCTTCCTTTCTTGATTGATAATTGCATTGTCTTAGAGCCTAGAAATTGTTAATATTAGCTAAAACTACTTGGCTGCTCTATTAGAAGTTTCTTTTTTGTCAAGTTTTCCCCAAACATGTTTCTGCCTCTCAAGAAACCCCAGGTATTTATAAGGTAATGGAGTACCTACCTATGAGGCCTAATTTTGTGGACACAGTATGGTGGAATATAATTTTGGGGTATTAACTTCTCATTCTTTCTTTGGAAAATAACCCCATAAGAAGTCATTGTCTGTCTCTGGACATCCCAGTTGTTTGCTATCATTTAAGCCAAGAAAGCTCTTTGGTTTGCTTTTACTCTGGCTTGCTGTTATATAACCTAACATTAACCAATCTTGTCTTCTACAGGTAGACTGGGTACAGTGTGATGGTGGCTGTGATGAGTGGTTTCATCAAGTTTGTGTGGGTGTATCTCCAGAAATGGCTGAAAATGAAGATTACATCTGTATAAACTGTGCAAAGAAGCAGGGGCCAGATAGCCCAGGTCATGCACCACCTTCTTCTTTCATAATGAGCTACAAACTGCCAATGGAAGATCTTAAAGAAACCAGTTAGCAGATGCTTGCTTAGTTTGGGACATGGAGGGGATGGACCATGATGAGACCTTAGTTTATAAAGCAGAGTGGTTGAGATCCACTCAGAATGTTGCTTCCAAAGATGAATGGCCTTCCAAGAAAGTCTGCTTAGTGTTAGCTTCCCTTTGCATGGACTGTGTGGGCTACATTCTCTATCAACACATCTGTGCAGAGGATCTCTTCTTTGGTACAACAGCTGGTATTTCAACTCATGTCTTTTGAGTATGGTTTACTGGATTAAGGCCAGACACTTGGTGGCGCTGACAAGGGGCTGGTTGGTGTTAATACATCATTGTGCTAGCAGGGCATGTGTAGGATGTGGCTTAAGGCCAGCTGATGATAGAGGCTTATAATTTAGCAGCACCACTGTCTGAAGGTGCTGATTGTTTGAATATCTTGAGTCAGAGTACAACTTTCCTACCACTATTACTGGCATTTAATGTCCTATAAATACAACTAAGGAACAGGTCAAAGTTATTCTTAGAATTAATGGGAGAGTAGTCCAGTCTATAGACCTCAGCTGCTCATGCTTGTTTATATACAAGAAGAAAATCCCAAATAAAAGAACCTTACGCCATTTGGGCAGATCGATCACTTTACTTTTCTAAGCAGAAGGATGACTACACTGGATGCTTAGAAGAAATTTTGTTTAATGCAGGGCAAAAGCCTTTTTTTGCCTTTGAGAAGTTTGAGTGTCTTGGGTCTGCATTTTAGAGAACAACAGGAACACAGTTCTAAGTTTCTTTAAAAGAAAGAAAACAAGAAGAAGACCAGAATGTCTTTCTGAGCCACAGCCTGCATGCTTTTTGGGAAACCTTCATTCACAAGTATTCCAGATTCCATCTGGCTTCCGGCATGGCCATGACCAAGACTAGCATCGGCATCTTGCCTCGCAGCTCTGACCCAACGTTTGCTCTTCCCAACATGACAGTGTCTGAACACATGTGCAGCAAATGCTGTTGAGTAACAGGGACTTCATCAGAGAATGTGGGGTTGTGGTACCTCTGCGTGATAAAGTTGTTTTAGTAAATCCATTTTTAAAAAGGAAAAAGGACTTGTTTTTACTTTTTTCTAAATGTCTGACTACTGACTGTTCTATAAATAGATTATTTTTTTTAATATACATATATGGATATATAAATATATATATATATATATTTACTGTTATCAGCATATGACAAAAGTTTTAGCATCAAAAATCCATTTGGGACATTGCTTTTTCTTTTGTATGTTTTGATAAGGAAACCCCATTCCTTCTTTGTAGTATGAGAAGTTAGCATTCCCTTTGCCATCCATTTTGTTTGTTCAAATAGATAATTATATTTGCTTTGTTTTTGTGTGTTGGGACTTGGCCCAGTCTTTTGGGAAACTTGGTCTTACTCTAGCTTGTGCTAGTTGTTCTTTCTTTTGTATGTGAATGTTCGAAACTAAGGTGCTGTCCATTTCCCTCCCACTGTGTCTTCTGTTCTTGTTAGGTAAGATGTATAAACTCTTTACTAGAAGGGGGGCTTTTTCAAAAAAGGACAAAAGATAAGTTACTAAAAATAGTGTCTTGTGTCACTATCCTGTGTCCTTTATTTTGGTTTAAAAGTCTGTGGATTGACCTAAATTTATTAGTTGTCCTTTTTTAAAAGAGGAGATTGGCATGGATCTAGAATAGTTTGTAGTCTCCTCTCCCCTTTCTGTCACAGTCTTTTTTAAAGAAAGGTCTTCTAGTAAATAGAAGTGAAATGTACTGTCCAGTTACAGTTTGAGTAGGTATGAGATCTAACTCAAGACGTCTTAACTGAAAAAAGAAAAAAAGCTTTCGTATAAAATCCAATTTCTGTAAAGGGTTTCTCTGTGGTTTTAATACCTACTGTTGCTCATTCTTCCTTTAATACTAGGTAATGTTTGAGGGTTTGACCAGTTGAGGGGTTTGTCCGTGTTGCTTTGTGTGACGTCTTGAGGTCTCATCTCAAGTGTATGACTTAAACCTTCAGTGGACACTGTGAGGTAACTAGTTTCCATTTATCCTGAAGTACCTATAGATTATTACTTGATAATTTTGTCTGAGTAATATTATAGAAGAAAGCACAATATTTTTTACCATTTGGTCTTTGTAAAAGTCTTTAAATATTTATGGGTTATAGACTCAAAAGTAGGTGAAGGGTATGCAGAATACATTTAAAATTTTAACTTTTCTCTTCCCAGTCACCAAGGGGTAGTTGTGAGGATGCTGAGAAAGGTGTTTGGTATCTTGAGGTGTATAGTGGGTGTCTAGGGAGTGGTTTGAGGAATTTGTGTGCTTGCTATGGGTTGAACCTGGTGGAGACTGGGAAAACAAGACAGTCATCCTTTGATATTTTGAAACTTTAATATTTCATGTAATTGATACTGTGGCAGTAATTTGGAAGGTTTAGGCTGTCCTGACTATAAATGTAGGCCAAGGCTGAAAAGAACAGAGGAAAGAAATTAGCCCTCCCCTCTCCAAAAATTATCTGAAGTTTTAGAATTAGTGAAGTAAAGAAATATTGGTGTTCTAATACAAAGCATTAATTTCACTTTAAGATTTGCAACCAACTTCACTCTTCTGTACTGTTAACATTTTGTATTAAAACTTAAAAGGTTTCTCTACCATTCCTATTTCCTCAAAGTTGGAATTCTTTATCATTCGTACTTTATCCTGTGTTTAATTCTTTCAAAGGTATTTCTCACTACTGTCATTGCAAATATTTTGACAAAGGCAATAGAAAGTGAAAAAACAAAAAGGTAGCTGGTTGATAATTTCTCAAAGTGTCAGTCATTAAAATTACACAAATCACTAGTTCAGAAGTACAAGTCTAGCATTAGTTAGCTTCTAGCTAGGAAGAGAAGACGGTACATTTTCCTCTAACCTGTGTTTATTTCACTTCCTGATGGTTGTTGCAAAAAGCCATGTTGAGGTGTAGATCCTGGCTCCCTTGCTAAGCTGCTCCACTCCAGCTTTGCCTGCATGGTTTAAACTTGTGCCTTAATAACATTATGATTACTGCATGTCATACTTTGAAAAACTGAAAAGGTAAACATTTAATCTGATAGCCCACAATCTAATAATCAAACATGGTAAACGCCAATAGATCTATGAGAGTAGCATGACTTTACCTGTGCTTCTCTTCTATTCTCTGCTTCTGTCACTAACAGGTATCCAAGAAATGTCAGTTCATTTTCATCTTAGTCCTTAGATTTTAGAAGCAGTTCACTTTTCTACTGTGTTAACTTAGTAGTACATTTGTACATTACCCAGTACTTATCTTTGGAGGATGAAAGAAAAAAAAAAAAAACACCTCTCTGACAAAGGAGAAAGGTGGCATTGGAGTAGGATTTATTTGAAAATTATAAACTGTAGAAAATTGACCTGTTGAAGTCCCAAGTATAACCATGTTCAATAAGGTTTCACACATGAATAATTAGCTTCATACATGTGTAGGAAGTTGTTTCTGCAGTAGGTCCTGAAGTATAGGTCCCTTTGAAATTCCTCCCTTCCTTTGCCATCTCCTCCCTGCTCCTCCTCCTCCTTTTCTCCTCCTTAGTCCTTCTTCCTTCTTCCTTCTCATCTTCATTCTCCTTTCTTCTGCCAGGCAGAAAAGAGTGAATGTTAGTGTTTTGGAATTGCACCTTCTCTTTGCCTGGATCATATCTAGTCACCACTATGCAACGTAGGATGTGTACCAGAGAAGGATCTGGTGGGTTTTAAACGTGTATCTTGCTTGCTCTCATTTTTACAGTACTTTGTGTGTACAGGAACGAATGTCTTTTGTAAACTCAATATCTCCTATTGTTTATTCCCTTCCATATTTATAATTTATCAAGGTTATGGGTGGTGGTTTATAAAAAAAGTATAACTTGATTTCTTGACTTTTTTAGAATGTTTTATGTTTTGTTTATTTTCTGAAAGAATATTAGATATGGTTGTATTGTATCAGAAGATTTGTACAAGCGTGTATGTGTTTACACATTCACTCAGGTTTTCTGTTCCCACTCTCAACCTGAGACCTTGTCATTTATATTGGTAGCAACTTTAAATGCTAACCAAGTACAGTTTGGTAATATGTTGATAATCCTGAGGAAGATTAGTAAGTATATGAGAGCCACTTTTAACTTGTGCCAAAACAGTTTCTAATACTATATGCTAATTGTAAACTGAGCTGAAATAATTTGCTCATTCATATGATTAGCTTACTATCATTGATGAGAGCAGCATTTTTAGAAAGTGTGAAGTAGAAATGATTCCTGCAACTCTCATTTGTCCTCTGTTTTTATCAAGAAACCAGTGATGGCCAGTAGACATTTTCTCACCTTTGGCTCCTAAGAAATACATCCCGTTGCACTGAACCAGTGGGAGGGAAAACAAAAAAGTAACTTCCTTTTTCCTTTGGCCTCCAAATTCTCACTAGTTCAAACTGCAAGTTGCTTCAAGAATGTAAATGGTACTCCCCCATTTTAAACTTACTATATTTTCCAAGTATATGGGATAGATCATTGCTAAAAACTGTAAGGTTCTGTGTGCAGTGAAATTGATCTTAGTTTCATGAAACGTGTGGCTACATATTTCTGTATATGTTGGTAGGAAGTGGGCAGATAAAAAATCTGGTGTTCTCTTAACTTGGAAAATATTCTTTTTGTGTTTTTTTGCAGAACTGGGGATTGAACTCAGACCCTTGTCCTTGCCAGGCAAGTGCTTATTCTACTGAGCTATCTCCCCAGCCCCTGGAAAATATTCTTGACAACAACAACAATGATATTTGAAATTTCCTAAGATGACAGGTCTTTTCCTTTGTAAAAACTACACATGCTCCTCCTAGTTTAGATCAAGTATTTCTTGGCCTTTGCCATTGTGGTTAATACCAATAAATGGGACATACTGAATTTCTTCATGGAAAGATTAATCATTGATTGGAAGATTATACAAGATAAAAGTAGAGAACAATATTAGGTATTATTGAAAAATATGGTGAATGTTTAAAATGTTATAGTAAAAGACACATTGCCATTAATCCCTCACAAAATATTTCTACTTTTATTTATTTATTTTTAATGTATTTG
This sequence comes from Ctenomys sociabilis, assembly GCA_004027165.1. NCBI lineage: Eukaryota > Metazoa > Chordata > Mammalia > Rodentia > Ctenomyidae > Ctenomys > Ctenomys sociabilis. The sequence continues at coordinate 70,730 of PVKA01005465.1, forward strand.
GGTGTTGCAGGGTCTCATTGTGCAGTTCAGACTTGTGGTGATCCTCCTGCTTTCAGCCTCCCCAGTGATGGGATTACAGATGTGAGCCATTATGCCCAGACTCTGGCCAGCTCAGCTGGCTCTGGGAGTGGGGCTGCCTTGAACCACAGTCCCTGCGCTTGCCTACGTTTGCCTAAGCAGGCTCTTTAGTCCTCTGAGCTGTCTCGCTAGCTCAATTTCCACTTGCTTTGAACACACTTGTCCCATCATTCTTACCACTTTTCTGCAGCAGTTCTGATAATCCATTTTCATGAGTGTCTTTAGTTGTGCTGTTATGGTAGTCTTGCTGTCTGAATAACAAGAAGAAACAGAAGTCACATGGTACCATATCAGATGGATAATGTGGGAGACATTTTCATGGTTTGTAAGCATGCCTTTCCATATATATATATGGAATTTTATTTAAATACATATTTAAATCACAAGAAAGACTTATAAAACTGCTTCAAAAATTTCAAGGAAAATGGAGTGTGTTTAAAGTAAAAAGTATTTTAAAGGAGATTAACGGCAGTATGTCTTTACTGTAATAAATTTATTTACCATATATTTCTGTCACACCTTACACAAAAGGATACAGCCAGATACTATATGTGTGAGTAAACTTAAGAGTAATTTTGGAATTTCTTGATTCTTCTCACCTGTTTTTTCTTTTAAGCTTTATTTCTACTCTACTTTTATCAGAAAAACAGTTTAACATTTTTATGTCATTGTCCCATGAATTTTATTAAGCACATTTTTTGTTGTTAAATTTTTTTATTGGTATGGACTGGCAAGATAGCTCAGTGGACTAAGTAAGTACCTGCTTAGGCAAGTGCAAGGACCAGGGTTCCATCCCCAGTACCACATGCCCTCCTGGCCTGGGCCATGGAGATTGAGTGTGGTAATGCACCCCTATAATCCCAGTGCTAGGGAGGCTGAAAATAGCATCACTAGTTGTCTGAGCTGCATAGCGAGACCCTATACCAAATATATTTTAAAGAAAAAGTATATGTAAAATTTTTTTGGCAGAACCAGAGATTGAACTCAGGCCCTTATGCTTGCCAAGCAAGCACTTATTCTACTGAGCTATCTCCCCAGCCCATAAGTAAAAATTTTTTATTGGTACATGTTTTCAGGATATGTTTGCCTTCATCATGGGAGGTTCGCAGGTGTACATGTCTTTTTTTTTTTTTTTTTTTTTTTGGTACAGGGAATAAAACTTGGGACTTTATGCTTGCCAGGCAGGCACTTATTACATGACACCTCTTAATCCTTTTCTACTTCTTCCTCTCCCTTCTTGCCGCTTCACCTCTAGACTTCTTTCCTATTTGTGAAGTATCTGTCTCCCTGTTTGCTGTTACCAGTCTTTTATTTATATTTGGGTTTCTCATACAAGAGAAACCGCAGGCAGAGTTTTTTTCTAGCCTTGTCTTTGGCACTGTCCCATGTACCTTGTCGATGGAAAGAAAGGTACTGCAGGATTCACAAGTGGTAAGTGGTTCCAGGTGGAGAACTTTGAATTATGAGAGACATAGAGATGAAATGCAGATTTTTCTGGGGTTTTTTCCAAAAGGAAAGATAAGAATCTTAGAATTACATAAGCTTAACAATGCTGGATTTAAGAATCACGTGATCTGGGTTTTACCTGTATGTATGGTCATGTGTCAGCTGTTTGGGCTAGTGCAGGAACACCCATCCCCAGTACCACATGCCCTGTTGGCCTTGGCCTACATGTCTTACCACATGCAAATTCATGTAAATTCAAAGATATTTAAATCATAGCCACTTGATAAGACGAAGACATAGATGATCTTTATGTTTCTTCCTCAAAGGTTATATAATTTAAAGAAGAGTAGATGTTATATAGTCCAAGTCTCCACTTAATGATGAAAAATTGTCCCTGAGGAAGGAGTACATAATCTCTGTTGACTATTCTTCCATCTTAGAGCTTACCTGTCTTTTTCCCTCTTCATCTGAATTTTGCAGTTTGTCAGGTGCTTCTAGTATATTCCAAGACCAAGTCAGTCAATTCTGTACCCTCAACCTCATCAAAACATGGTCTCCACACTCAGTTGCAATCAGCAGGCCACTTGAGCACTTGCTGCTTTATTCTTTCTGACCTTGCCCTTCTGTGTTCTCTAATTAGAGCCAGGCTTCGTTGAGAACCCAGAACAGCTTGTGACTGACGCTCATTTTAAAATTCAGTGTTACAGTTGAAGTACAGCTAGTCTTGGCCACTGCCAAGACTTGTGTTCATTTTTTCATTAAGTCACCTTTACCCCCCCCCCCAAAAAAAAAAAACCCACCTTCATCCTGAGCTGCAGTTGGAAAACTAAGGCCAGTTTAATCCATGGTGATTTTCATCCCCATCTATCCTGCTGCCATCTGAAATAAAACCACATCTATTAGTACTTGCTCATATTCTAATACTGTTACCTGCCTTCCCTAATCCATTTTCTATTGCTAAACACTCTTGCTAGTCCTTTGTGCTGTAGAAGTCTTTCCTGTTCTTTATAAATGAACTTCGTTGCTGCTTAACTAATTGAACCTGGCTCTCTCGGCTCCTTTTACCTTCAAGGGTTACTTCAAGTAGAAAGTGCCTTATTCTTTGACCTTTCATTATACTCACTCTTCGACCTTAAGCAGCTTCCTATTTCCTTAGCTACTTTTCCTCCAGTTGGTTCATTCTGGCTTCTCTAGTATATACTGGCATCAGTTATCTCTAGTCCATTGTTTGCCATCATCCTGGCTCTCAAAACTTATTCCTGGATCAAATGAACAGACATCTTTTGTGGGTTGCTGCATACTACTAAGTACACACCATCAATAGGGAGCACTAGAGATTGCCCCAGGTGGGTGAGTTCTCAAAGCAGTTTAGCACCTTCACGGGTCCAGCAATCTCTTCTATTCTTGAAGAGTATTTTACACTTTTGCCCCTTGTTAATACCCATGCTTATATATTCTCCTACAATTGAAGCTTTTGAAGTCTACTGAACAATGAAGAAATTGAAACAGGAGAGCTGTAGGCTTTCCCAGTCATCTTTAACATCACCATCTTTGTCTGTCCCCAAAGAAACATCTGTCTTCTGGTCAGTACTGCAGTAATGTATGAATGAGCAAAAGTCAATGAGTCTAATGCTAGCTCCCTAAAGACATTTTCACATGAGTTGGCCTCTGTATTTTGCCTTCACTTAGCACATAAACTTGCTCAGGTCTCTAATTCTCACATAAGCCTGTCTCCTTTTATTTCCTGGCTTTTTTTCTTTCATAGCCAGGCTCCACCTGTTCTACTTCACTTTCAAGATCTTCCTTGGTTTATTGTAACCTGGATTTTACCTTCAGCATATCCCACTGAAGTTATTCCTACTAAAGTCAGCTGTGAACTCCCTATTGCTCAGCCCACTGAGCACTTCAGTTCTTACTCCATCTTTCTTCAGCATCAAACATTGTTGTCCACTCCTTTTTTAAAAATACTTCATTGACTTCTTGGTCTCAACTTTTCATTTTTTTCTTTATATATTTAAAGTGATGTATTCAGGAACATAACAGGGATACCCTAATCTTCTTCCAGTTACCACCTTTATTAACATGATTCCCCAAGTCTATTACATGCTCATGCTTGCTTTTTCAGTTCTTAAATCATCTGTGGCATACCAAAACATTATGAAAACAGTTTGCAATGTATTAATTTATTTAAAAAAATTACAATTATATGTAAAAAATGATAAAAATTAATTAAAAAATAAATCATCGTGGCAGACATTTAGATTGTATTTGTTTTATTCACTCCAAATTCCTTGAGTCAGAAACCAAGCTCACCTCCCTCCTACAGCAGCTGCCTCCATCTTCCATCAGTTCTTTTATTCCTGTTCAGAAAAATGGCTGCAGTGATATCTTAGTTCATGAACATTTTTGTTTGCAAGCAGTTTGATTTGCAAACACTGTTTGACAACATTTTGTTTTGTTTGTGAACTCTAAATCAGGTGATGAGCACAATCGTGGCATCTTTTACACAAATGTGAGCCTGAACATCTTTTCCAGAATGGTGGAACAAATTCAGTTTATGAGCCAAGGTGCCACTATAGTTGTCCAAGCCAAAGTCTACTATCTGGTCCTAATCTTCCTTTCCATTTTCCATATGCAGTTAGATGCTTGCTACACCCTTACATATTTGCTTATGTTTCATCTTTATCTGTGTAAACATTGTGATGTAGTGTTCCAAGAGCTCATCACTTTTCACTGGAAGTTGTTCCTCTGCTTATTTTTGGTCTGTTCCTTACTTTGTCCCATGGGATATGCTATTTGTGTAAGCATCACCTATATACTTTCTCACTGTGCTTCTGCCTTTATGATATTCATTTTATAGATGCTATGACTTCCCTCTGGAATATTCTAGCTTTCTCCTTGAGATGTCAAATGCTATCTCTTTAAAGGTTCTTGTTCTCTCTCACTGCCAGTTTATTCTCTTATGGGACTTTGCAATATATAAGTTTCCTGAGAACAGAGGCCTTGTTTCATTTATCTTTCTGTTTAGACTGTCATACCCATGTCTTTCTTTTCACCTTACTATGTCCTCTTCAGAGTTCAGCTGATCCCCAAACTCTTCTTTCAGGTTACCCTTCCTATGTGCTACAGATGCTTTTTTCTGTTACTCTGACAACATTTAGACTATGCAATGATTTTTATTGGTGGTTTCTGGACTGGCAACATTAGTATCCCCAGGAATATTTTTAGAAGTGCAGAATTTTGGGCCCCACCATAGACATCTTAAAAACTCTGGTTGGGTCCAACAACCTGTTTTTAGCCATCCATGTGGTTGTGGTATTGGTGGAATTTGAGTACTAGAATGGTGATGGCCAACCTTTTAGAGCTTTTGGTGATGAACAGCTCTCTGCAGCACGAGTGCCATGTGTTTGCTACCACTGCATTAGAGTCCCCACATAACATACCTAGAGCAAAGACTATCTGAATTACATGAGATCTATCTTTCTGTGGCCTCATCATCCTGGTTCTTTTGAGGATATGAAAACCCCTTCATTGGTCTTTGGCTGCCTTTCAATATTTGAGGATAACCATTATTTCCCTAACCCTCCACTCCTCTGGTTTGTTGTTCTTTCTCATGTGCCCTGGCTTTGAATCCCTTCACATTACTCATTGGGATTTCTCTGAACAAATTCCAACTATTTATCTTTTCTCCAACTATAAGTATGTAGTTGGAGAATCCTCAGCTTTCAAGCTAAAATTCCAGTGAGATTTTATGAATCACATGAATAAAACAGTTTACAATGAACATGGTTGGTGTTTTACTTGTACAGTTGGAGGTGTTCAGTGGAAACCAAAGGTACTTCAAAGCTCTGTGTGTTCTCTACCTCAAAGGACCTGGCCTTAGTAACATGTAATTCAGTAAAATGGTTTCAGATAACTGATTTGGTGGTTCTCAGAACCACCTAGAGAGCTTTCAGAAAACCATAACCTATACCTGTTAATTTCCACCCCAGACAACTGAATCTCAAGCATCTCAGGGTAGAGCTCAAGCTACCAGTGTTTTTCTAAACAGCTTTATATCACATAGATTAAACCATTCTAATGTATGATTCAATGATTTTAAGTAAACTTACGGAATTGTGCAACTGTCACACAAACTTCAGAATGTTTCCATCATTCCCAAAAGAACCTCCATGCCTAGTCATTCCTTGTTTTTGCATCTAGCCGTAGGTAGCCACTTGTCTGTGTTGCATAGATTTGCCTTTTCTAGAGCTAAGTGTCGGAGCTTTTTAAGGCTCTTGGCTGATTTTAATATGCACCTAAAGCTGAAAGTCACAATTCTCAGTGCATTGTGAGCACTGTTGATTTTTAAGAACTGTGTATAGTATGGCTATTTCACATACTTTCACATTTACGGCCTTACACATGCCCGTGCATGCATCCACTACTAGCTCAACAAAGATCATTAATTTGACAATACAACTTAATATACCATGTTATTTTCCTTATATACATTTTACTATATTCAAAATTACCTCCCTAAGGTGTCTTCAAACATCTCTAGAGTGCTTTCCCCTATTAACTGAACAGTGCTGAAAGGTGACTCAGGACACCTAACTCTGCCTGAGATAGTATGGTCTCCAGAAATAACTATCCATGTTGACTCCATCCTATAAGTTATTTTCCTTTTAAGTATTTTTCATATTGGTGTTTTCTTACTAGGTATTTTGCTATCTGATTATTTTTTGTGAAATAAAAATTTTTGCTTTATAAGTATATTATTTATAAAATTTTTGGAAAATATGTTTCTTTAAAATAATGTATGCACATTTGCTTAAAGGTATAATCACAGCACTCTGGCAGGCTGAGGTAGGAAGATCAGAAGCCTGGGCCCAGTCTGGGCAATTTAGTAACTTATTGAGATGCTGTCTCAAAATATACAGGACTTGGAATGTATCTTAGTGTGAAGCTAAATATTCAGTTGCTGGTATCATAGACAAAACAAGCCTAATTAATGAAGAATTGTCTTCCACCCAGAAATGACCGTTATTACGATTGAACTGAATTTATGTTGAGACATCTATGGTTATTTGTGTGTGCATGTATCCAAGTGTGTACATCTTTACATAAATGAGATTATACTGTGCACTGCTTTGTAACTTGCTTCTTTTACTTAATATGAGAACATTTGTACATAACCATAAATACTGACCTATATTATTTTAATGGCTGTATAGTTTTGCATTATATGTAATCCTAGTGATTTTTCAGAAACTATGTATGTTGAGCACACTATTTCTTTATCTAACATTGCGATTTTGACCATCTTGTTGTCTTTCAACTTTGTAGTTTTTTCTTTATAGAAGTTACTAAGTTTTATGGTGTAAACTTTTAAGATTTTATAGTTCCTGGTTTTCCTGACATGCTTAGAATGACCTTCCCTACTTCAAGATAATAAAAGTACTCCATGATGTTGCTTAATACTTTATAGTTTTATGCTTTACATTAAATCTTTGTTCTTTCTTGAATTAATCATTATGAGGAACACCAAGTTCCTTTAGGTTACTCTTTTGACTGCACTCCTTGCGTTTTTTATGACATACTTTTTTATTCTTAAAAGTATTGGAGTGCAGGCTTCGCATTTCATTTTGTGAGTAGTCAGTTATTCCAAAACTTGTAACACACACAACACACTCACATACCTTGCATATGAGTATCCATTCACTTCACCACTGAATTGGTTATCCATTGCTGCGTAACAGTATCACCATAAGTTTCACAGCCTGAAACAACACACCTTTATCACCTCTTGGTTTCTGTGGGTCAGGAGTCAGATGCAGCTTTGCTGGGCACTCTTATCTCGGGGTCTCCAGGTAGTAGTCAAGGTGGTATTTCAGGCCGGACTGGGGAAGAATCTGCTTTTGAGCTCATGTGGTTGTAGGCAGCTTCTTACTCTTGTGGGCTGTTGAACTCGGCAATGGTTTTCAGTTAGCTAATTGTCGGAAGCCAGCTTCAGCTCCTTGTCTCCCAAGCTGTCCCAACAAGGTTACCAGTTTCCTGGCTCTTGGCAAGACAGAGATTATAGTCTTAGTCAACATAATGGTATGTATGTAGTGACACACCCTCATCTTTGCTGTAGTCTGTTGATTTGAGGTGTGTCATAGGTCCTACCTACTCAGGCCAAGAGAAGATCACAGAAGTTATGAATAGGATGTGCCATACCCAAGTAGTTGGGGTGAGAAAGGTGCATTACCTCAGTGCTCACTTTCTCAGGCCATAAAATTCTCTGTCCATATCTTCTTATTTAAGTTGGATTGAAAAAGGAAAGTAGATTGTTTTTCTGTGGTCATGAGACAAAAGTAACTTTTCTGTTGAACTAAAACTTTATAAGATTGTTATATTGGATTATTGTAACTACCATAAGATTAATCTCCTGCTTTCAATAGAGCATGTCCTTTCAATCTTAGCAATGTTTATAACTCATATATATTTCTATATAACTGGTCATTCTAGTTATCCATACTTCTTGTTCTGAACACAGTAAATTGTTTATGTCCTTTTTAGTTCCTAACCAACGCATTATTTTAGTCCTTAAATTACAACTTTCAGTGAAGGAATCTTATCTTTTGGCTTTTGAAGCTTATAATACAATACACACATGAAGAATCTCTGTAAATTTGCCAGGCATGGTGATACATACCTGTTACCTTAGCATTCAGAAGGCTGAAGCAGGAGAATTGCTGCAAGTTTAAGGCCAGCCTAGGCTACATGATGGGTTCAAGGTTATCCTAAACTACATGGCAAGATGCTGTCTCAAACAAAACAAAACAAAACAAAACAAAAACAATCTTTGCAAATTTGTTTCTTCTTGATACAGTTTTTTTATTTTTTCCCCTGATGCCTTATGCTTTTGGAGCTGCTTGCAAAGTTGCTGTATTTATTTCCAATCTTCACTTACAAATATAGAAATTTAAAGACTCATTATAGAAATTAATCTCCAATGGATCATGAGAATTTGTTATGTTTTTAGGGATAAATCAATGGGGGATTTAGTAAGGTTTTTTTTTTTTTTTTCCTGTGTGATGGGAACCTGTAGGAGGAGACAGAGAAGAAACAAAACACAGAATTCAAACCTTTAGAGTATCTCATCCCAATTTTGCTAACTAGTAAACAATACTCTTGCAAGATAGGAAGATAGCTGGTTCTGCTACTGAGAGGTGATTCCCACACATACCATTTGCCTATGGACTTATTTACACGTGGCAAGGGCTTGGTCAGTGCTGTGTGTGTTGCAGTTCTTGCCTAGGGTATTTTAATATTCTAAGTACTTTAGGTTCTGTGGACTAACACATACCTTAAGTCATGTCTTAAAATTACACAGCCCTGAGGGGCTGGGGAGATGGCTCAGTGGAATAAGCACTTCCCTGGCAAGCACAAGGGCCTGAATTCAATCCTCAGTTCCGCCAAAAAAAAATTTTTTTTTAAATTACACAGCCCTGAGATTTTTAAGCATCCTAACGTGTCAACTTTTCCATGCTTTTTGTATTGAGTACTGTACCTAAACCATTCCTAAAAGATGTCTGATGCTGTTGCTGTGGTTGAGTGGGCTGAACACAGCCCACATTCTTGTGTGTGACAGGGAAAGAATTGCCAGGGGTACACCTGGGAGTAAGCAGTAAGTAGCTACATTACTGAAGATCATGAGATGGTACCAGGAACAGGGAGAAGGGTGAAGGGAGAAAAGGGCCTTGATAACTCAGGCCTCTGCTGTTTCAAGAGTCAGAATCCACTGATCTGAGGTAACTCCCACTGTCTCTCTCTCTGATGTCAGCAATCTTCATAAACTCCTTAGTATTGAGACTATGGAGCTACCAAATGGACAGGCTAGAGGGAAAAGGAAGCAGGGTATGGGTTCAAAATTCCGCCTTCCAAGGTTCTTCTTGGCTGTATTTTGCTGTAGTCCTATCTGCATCATTTCTGGCTTGCAGAGAGGGAAAAGGGGATCTGTTATACATACAAAATCTAAAGGTGTGAGATGATAGGTATGTTAATCTGCTTCACTGAAGTAAACATTTTACTCTCTATATCCCATTTCCTCAGGTATACACTAGCTTTCATTTTTAAAAACTAAAGAAAGGAGATCCAGTTACTAAGGTCAAGATGAAGGGAAGAACAGTAGATAAAAGGTAGTGTTTTCGGTGGATATGGAAGAAAGTGGAATGAAATGTCAATTCTTAGAACTTTTCTAACAGAGATATAAAATGCTCCCTCTTTCCTTGTTTTCAAATAATTTCTTTCCAACAGCGTTGCTTTGTTGGTTACAAAAAGTAGTTGGGCCCAGTACCAGAGCAGCTGTAGGCTCTGGTCCAAAGAATACTCTTTGTGAGAGGCAGCAGGAGGGTTGGGACAGAGCCATCACCACAGACCCAGTACAGAAAGAAGTGATCTGAGGACCAGACGACAAGGGTATGCCACAAGAGGAAACTGACTCGAGTGTCCTATCACGAGGGCCAGGGAAATCCACAGCCTAGATTCCCAAAACAGAAAGCCAGAGGATTCCTTTTGTGTTGGTGTTCTGTTTTTGTTTTGTATTTTTGGGACAGGGTCTCATTATGTAGTTCGGACTGGGTTTTAGCTAACTTTGTAGCACAGGCTGATCCGGAACTCACAATAATCTTCCTACTTCAGTCTCCCAAGTGCTGGGATTACAGGTGTGCACCATCATGCCTGGCTTTGTGTTGGTGTTTGAAAAATAACATCAGACTGAAATTACCAAAGAATGTAGTAATGGTGCTGGCCAGGGTGGTGTACTCTTAACAATCTCAGCACTCTAGAGGCTGAGGCAGAATTGCTGTGAGACCAAGGCCGGCCTGAAATATATGATGGATGAGCAGACCCTGCCTCAAAACAACACACAAACAAAACAAGGTAGTAGTGCTTATGTTAACCTGAAAGGCTGAGTTCAAGGGTAGATTTAAGTTTTGTAGGTCCTGAAGTTTAGACAATTGTGAGGACCTCCTGACAAAAGCCTAGTATAAAATTAAGGATTCAAACTATAAAAAGGGGTTTAGAAGTTATTCATGCAAATTAGAGATCCTTAAACTTTATTAACTTTAAGGTAAAGTGATCTGGATGGGAAGAAAGGATCCACTGAATTCTGAATGTATTACTATCTTAGAAAATTTGGGCAATTTACTGTTTCTTTCTGCAGCTCAGTTTCTTACCTATGAAATAGGGTTTTTTGTTTTTTTTTCATTTTGGTCAGGACAACCCACCCTGACAGAAGGGCGGTGCACCATGTGGTGCCTGGGATCTAACCTCCATCCTCTGCATCTGCCTAAGCTTGCCTAAGCAGGCACTTTAGACCACTGAGCTATCTTGCCAGCCCCATTACCTGTGAAATAGGGATGGATAATGTCAATTTTTTCTAGTTTTTTCTGTCACTGAAGAAAGACTAAGTGAGCATGTGAAGGTGCCTACCACAGTGCTATACTGCCAAATTTGTTGACATTGTGAAGTGCTGTGTCTTGTTTGCTTTTTTTTTTTTTTTCCGCAGAACTGGGGATTGAACTCAGACCCTTGCACTTGCTGGGCAAGTGCTTATTCCACTGAGCTATCTCCCCAGCCCCACCTTAGTTGTTATTGATGAAAGGTGAATATTAATTATCCTGGTCACTGTTTAGAACTGTAATTTGAGGTTGATGAAAATATCTTTAACTTATTTAAATCTTTTCAGGGATCTGCTGAGTGAGGTGAGTGCTCCTAGACCTTTCTCTGTGTTCACAAGATAGAATTGTACTATTTTTCAGGAAGCTTAGGGTTTAGCAATGCTAGGTCTAGACTACAGTTATTAGCTATTAGAATTGAGAAAATTATAACTCTTAGAATGACTAGTGTTTCTTGGGGAAAGAACTGTGGGAAGAGCAAGAGGAAGGGGAATGTTCGGGCTGGCTGGCTTTCTTCTCAGCTGGTACCTGAGCTCAACCACGGGAGATCTGGCACAGAAGTGACACCAGGAGTTGACTCCATCTTACCCTCTCATGGTACATAAGGGAAACTAAGGCAGAAAGGTGAAATGGATCACCTGAGGTCATGTGGCTGATTAAGGTCATATTCAGGGCTAGAATTTGGGGGTTCTGCCCTTAAGATAATCCTGTTGTTTTTAATCACCCTGAAATTTACTCTTCTTATTCAACATTTATGCCATTTTGTTTTACTTTCTCCCCCTGGCCACCTTGCGGAATACTATACAAGGTTCCCTGTGCCACAGTTAGACTGTTGACTTCCTGCAGGCACCTGCCTTCTCTTAGCTCACCTGTGTACAGGCAGCAGTCACTCGGCTGCTGAACTTCCTGACTGGAGGAAGCTATGAATTCAGTTGGGAGTGCAGCGCTGTTGTTGACCATAGTACACCTTTATCCAGTCAGCAAGAATGCTGCATGCAAAGACACAGGGAGTTCTGCACAGCACAGCTCCACAGGGATGTCGGGAATCTGGAAAGCAGCCAGACAAGAGCAGAGAGAACAGCGGGTGGCCTGAGAAGGAAGCTCTCAGAAGAAAGATGAAAGGGGCCAGGATTATTTATCTTGGAGAAGAAATGATAGAAGTGACTGAAAAACTAGCTGTCTAAATTCTTCCTGAGGATAGAATGAGAAACCAGCTACAAATGGCAAGGGGATTTAGGCTACAGAGATTTTCAGACTTGGCTGCCCATTAGAACCAGGAAGCTTTTTAAAAACAAAAATCTCAATGTTTCAGTTGCAACTTGGAATTTTTAGCAGCCAAACATCAGTAATGTTTCTCAGGTGACTTGCTAGCTCGCCAAAACTGAGTTAAGGGTGAAGCTACAAAACTCTTCAGGGTTTTGGCTGTAGCTCCTTGGTAGAATCCCCAGTACCACAAAACAGTTAACAACAAAAAAATTCTTTAGTTGCTGAGGATTATGTAATTTGGGCAGGTCACTGTGTTAGCTTTCTGTTATTACAAAATTCCTTTTCAGTTTTCTCTTTTGGGAAATGACAGATGACAGAGAAGTAGTTGTGTTCCCTTCTGGCCACCTCTCCTCGGGATGGATGGGGGAACCTTGCACAGTGAGAAGTGAGACTCTGGCCCCTTTTTCTGCTCCTCAGCAGCTGGCTCAAACGGTGGGCTAATATACTGGTTGATCACCACCAATGTCTACAGTGTTTTGTAAAATGTCTAGGGTAAAAAGATGGACAGTGATTAAAATGTTGCCACTTTGCTTTAAAGCCTCACCACGGCTCAACACAGGGAGTCCAGCTGAAAATTTCCCCACATCCAGAATCCCTGGCTCACCAGCACTGATCAGCTAAGAGCTTCCTGCTGAGACTGGTTACATAAATGTTGCAAATTCTCTTGCACTCTCCTACTCTGAGAGCCAGCCAAGAAATCAGAGGAACAGGGATGGGAAAAAAAAAATGTGTTCAATTGGAAGGTAGCTACAATTTTCTGGACTTAAAGAGAAAAGTATGACCTTCCTCTTTTAACAGGAAGAGGAAAGCAGAAAGAAATAGTGGTAGAATTCATTGATACAGATTTTCAAGCCCTTCTTCAAGTCTGATGAAAATTTCAATGAAAGAAACATTTTTCTTGACATTTTTTTTACTTATTTTCACAGGTAAAACAACACTAGAGTCTGAGCTTTCTCCTGTCACCCTGCTCCCTAACCAGTTAAGGATAGCATGGTAGTTTAAATAATGGACTTTAGAACCCTATAAACTTGAGTTCAAATCCTGGCTTTAAGCATTGACTAGTTCTTTGACCATAACTGAGTCACTGAATTCTCTCCAATCTCTCTTGAGTATCCTTGTGCTATGGGTTTATGCTGAGCATACGTAAGTTGGTATCTGCAGAGCTGGCAGCACAGAGGCTGACGTGTTGACAGAACCTCCTAAAGGTTAATAAAAGTGATGACTGATGGTAGTAATATACTTTATCTTAAGTTTTTTATTTCCTTGAAGACTCTGGCCTTACATAATTTACACTAATTGTCCTACTGCAATCAAAGCCAACACAGAAAAGTCATTACAGTTTCAGTGCTACGGCCATTCCAACCTGAATATGTGTGCCTAACCCCATCTGAAGTTTTCAGTAACATCCCTCCTTCTGCATGTAATATTTTAGTTTTTCACAGCAAGTTTATGTATTTAGACTGTGGTAGTCAAGGAGTGAAACATAATCTTTAAAGCAACCAAAAAACTTTAAATCCTTTGAGATTTATAGAAGAGTTGCAAAAATGTTTCCTTATATCCTTCACCCAGATACCCTTAATATTAACACCTTGTATATGCAGTACAATCGTCAGAACTGGGAAATTAATGTTGATAGAGTACTACTAAGCTGAAGACCTTATTCAAATTTTACTTATTTTTAAACACTGATTCCCATTTCTATCCTAGGATCTTATCTACAGAATCCCATGTCACATTTAGTTGTTATTGTCCTTTTGCTTCCAACAGTTTTTCAGTCTTCCCTCCTCTTTCTGGACACTGCAGACTATTAATTAGGTAGTTGTGCAACAGGCCTCACTTTGGGTTATAATAATAACAATGTAATCTTATGCTTTCTTATGATTGAAGTACATTTGTGGCAAGAAAACCATAAAAATGTTGTCTTCTTGAACAACATATGAATTGTACAAGTACATACAAGTAATTGTACTTCATATCACACTTCACGATATGTACACTATATCTTACTGGCAATGTGTTATTACTGAGGATGTTAATCTTGATCTTTTGGTTGAGATGGTTTCTCTTATGAAATTGCTCTTTCCCTTTGTAGTTAATATCTTGGGGGAGATCATTTGAAACTGTGTATATTCTGTTCCTTTTTAAATTTTACCCACTAATTTCAGCAATCATCAGTGGATCTAGCCTCATGGTTGAACACTGAACCCCTCACAGGCAGTTGTAAGGGATGAGCATCAACACCTATCTACCTCTTTTTTTTTTTTTTACCTAAGCCAATCTAAACAGAGCAAAAATTATTATAGTACTAATGTCCAGTAGTGATTTTATATTTATTTTCTTTTATATTAATTGGAATTACACTGTAGGGAAGAGGTATCTTTTCTTCCCCATTATTTATTTGTTATTTATACTAACATGAACTCATGAATGAATTTTATTCTTTGCGTCATAGTAAAATATTATTGTTACTCATTCTGTTGTTCAAATGGCTTCCATTCTAGCAAACCTTAATTTGTTGTTTAAATTATTCTACTTGCTTCTGTCTTTTTCCTTGGTAATATTTACAAAGGGGTTTTAAAAAATCCATCACTTTTGTGGCTCCTCACTTTTGTGGTTAAGAAAAAATGTACTTCTTAATTTAAAGGTCTCCTGGGACAGAGCCAGCCAGGTCCTTATCACTATACTAGTTCTGAAATTGTTGCTCAGAAATACTTTTAAAGCAAATGATAATTCTATAAAAATTAATTTGTTGTTTTACTCCTACTGTAGGCTAAAAAAAAAAAAAAAAGACTTGAGAGAGCATCTCATGACATCTTGGCATTAAGTATGCCCCAGACCAATTTGGTACAACCTGAGTCCTCACAGGGCTGCTTTTCCATGGTTCTCTTTGTTTTATATAATCCTGCTGTGGGAGGTACACCCTGCAGTTGTCCTCAGTAACAACCTCCGTTGGGTCTTCACATTTGTATAGACCTTTGAGTAGGAACGCCTTTTTTTTTTTTATTTTTATTTTTTTAACTGTATTTGGTATAGGGTCTCACTATACATCTCATTCTCATAGTGATCCTCCTGTTTTTAGCCTCCCCATCAATGGGATTACAGATGTGTGCCACCATGCTGGGTCTCAGTGGCCAGCTCAGCATGTCCCAGGGGTAGGGCCTGTGCAGCGTGTGGTGCTGGGGACCAAACCCTGGTCCCTGTGCTCACCTGACCAGGTGCTGATCTGCTGAGCTATCTCACCAGCCCAGAAACTCTTGAATATTATGTGTTTTCAGGCTACTTGACTTTGTTCCTATGAGACCAAAGAATGATAGGAACATGAGTAGACACGCTGGTCCTGCCCAATTTGTGATGGGCAGGCTGTTGTGAAGGACTGTCACCAACACCCACTGACTGCTTTCAAACTTATTTTTAAAACCTTCACCAACGTAAGCAAAGTAAGATATCTGTCATACCTATTCCCATTTTATAGAGGGGAAAATGAGGTTAACAAAAATTTGGAAGGGAATAAAATAGCAATCAAAATGTGAGCTGGGTGCTGTGGCCAGGGTGGCTCTTGGATTTCCTGGGGTGACAATCCCAGGAAGTGTGGCAAGAAGGCAAAGAAATGAAGACAAGATATAGAAGGCAGGGATCAGATGGCACTCTCCTGTTGGTGCAAAGAACAGCACAATGAGTGCAGCGTGTTTATTTGTACACTGGGCAGTTAGATGTCAAGTGAAACCACTCTGCCTAACAACCAGCTCACCTCTCATGCCCTGTGCTTTTGGGGCTAGAAAGCTGATTGACCTCGGGTGCTCCCTACTCTTGGCTCTGCATGTGTGAGTGATCCCCAGCTCAGCCACTTCCAACATTTCTCTTTTCTGACTTGTAGTTGCAATCTATGGGTGTTCAGTGGAAGTTGGAGGGGCTGTGATTAGAGGACTGTGCAGAAGATTTTCTTGCCTGTGGTTATACATTTTCTGGTGGATGTTAAAGACCAAGTTAAAATGAGAGCTGTATTAATTAAAATTAATTTTTTGCTTTCTATCAAGATCAGTTATTCTCGCCCAGGGAGATAGCTCAGTAGAATAAATGCTTGCCTGTAAGCATAGGGTCCTGAATTTAATCCCCGGTACTGAAAAAAAAAAAAAAAAAAATTGGGATTTACCTGGAACCATGCATAGCCTCAGTACTTCTGTCAGTGTCAGCCATTTGGATGAGTCATGGCTATTGCTTGACCAATTTGCTGTCTATGAAAGCTACGGAGACTTCTCTCCTGGTGCTGTCCCAAGGCACACTATGCACCGCTGTTTTCCTTCCTGTGTGGTCCTCCAACCTCCTTGTTTTGAGTTTGCATAACTCACCAGAGTAGCAGATGAATAGGCTGTCCTGAAAAGGTTCCCTCATGTCCTGGATCTTCATTGACCTTGGAGGGTTGGGGCCAGAATATTGGCTGTCCTGCTAGCCCAACAATTTTTCTAAGTTTTTTTGTCTCCAAATATCAGTTGTTGAACATCCAGAAGAGAAGATTAGTGACATTGTATTGTAAACAGAGAGCTAACATAAGAATTTTTTTCTGAAAATTAAGCACTCAAGATACAAAGTAGAATATTTGTCTCCACTTAATCATGGATGTTCTAGTAGTCGAATCCCTACAGAATGTTAACAGATAACAATTATATAATTTTACACAATTTGAAATTAAAAGCCATACATAATATTGTAGCATGACACTCATGATGACATACATACTTAAATTTCCATTTGAAATAGTATCATCTTATCAGTCATTTCTAAGATATAAAAAATTTGTGGGTAATTTGTTGTCATTTAATAGGATGTCACTGAAGCGTGTGACATTGTCTAGACTGCTTACTATCTAGGCATCTCTAAGTACAATCGT
This sequence comes from Ctenomys sociabilis, assembly GCA_004027165.1. Taxonomy (NCBI): domain Eukaryota; kingdom Metazoa; phylum Chordata; class Mammalia; order Rodentia; family Ctenomyidae; genus Ctenomys; species Ctenomys sociabilis. The sequence goes on from PVKA01005465.1 coordinate 87,830, forward strand.
GCATATGTAGCACACACATCATATAAGTTTTATTATTATTATTACTGACTGGTGATCTCATGTTGGCTTGACATGAACCTCCTATTGTAACAGAAAATGCTCCCCTCCACCAAGCCAGTATGCTTCAGTTTGTTAGTTTTCCAGGTAATAGTTCCTGTTCCAGGTCTGGCTGCTGCTTTCTCCTAGAAATGCAGAAAACAAAAGCCCAACTAATAGGTTCCTGGCGCACTGAGGACCCATTCTAGGGAGTGACTTTGATGCATTGCTGTCCAACTAGTGCCTTTAATTGTTCTCCTCAGGGACGGGCAGACCTGGAGCTGGGACACAGCCTCCTCTTGCTTCTCTTACACACTGGAAAGGATGCAGAGGTTAAGTAATCCAGGTAGAAGATTAAACATGCCTCATCAAGGTGCTGGGAGCTGTGCGGGGAGCAGAGACCTGCGCCAGAGCTGCCTGCCTCTTAGAGCCTGGAAGAAATCCAGGTCTTTCCAGTGCTCTGCCATGACGACCTGCTCCTGCATGTGCCTCACAGTCCACCACACATGAGGCAGCCCCAGTGAGGTATGGATGTTAAGTCCTTGGAGTTGCCTGCTGAAGATCAGAGGTGGAGCTCCTGGTTCCAAATCTATGGTCTCCTTTCATGGAGTGGCTGCCACTGCCTCCCAGGCCATTCCAGTGGGAAGTAACAGGCTCTCAGACCCCCAAGCAACCCCCTGTGCATTGGAAGCTAGAGCTTCTCACTGGGCCCTGGCCCTCACTAGTAACAGTAATCTCCCAGCTTTGTTTTTTTAATTGTATAAAATAGACAGAAGATGGTGCTCTATGTAGGTAATGAACTTTCCCCCCTTCAGCTTCCTATCACAGGGAACTGAGCTCCTTCTCCCATGCCCTATTGCCATCCACCCTTGGAAGGTTCCCTTGAGAAGAATTTTTTCTGCAAATAGGCAAAGACTTAGTGCTGCTCACTGTGCAGTGTTTTGTTTTGTTTTAGCCTGTGAGTGCTGGCTATCAAGTTCCATTTCTCAATTATTCCCAAATAAGACGCTTTGTAAAGGAAGGTGAGGGAGAGGAAAAAAAAATCCTTGAAGGAAGTATGCATACATAGGACAGACAAACTGTAGAATGAAGTGTAAAGGGATTTATGAAAAAAGCGAAAGACTTCCTGGCGAAGGTATTTCAGTTAGATGTCCATCAGTGAGGACAGTGCAACAGAGATTCCCTCAACACAGAGATTGTGCAGGAGAGTGAACAAAGACCCTTCCTGGAGTCTGGAGGATGTGACAGTGAGTAAAAGAAATTAAGTCACGGTGGCACAGGCCTATAGCTCCAGCGTACTGGGAGGCTGAGGCAAGAGGATGACAAGTTGGCACCTAACCTGGGCAATTCAGAGGTCCTGTCGCAAACAAACAAAAGGGCCTGTGTCACAGTCAGAAGATCATCTGGCCATAGCCTTCTCAGGGTCATTCCACAAAAGCCATCTTCACAGTATATATGGTGCCTGAAGATGGAGGAAGGCTATGCTTCTCTATGAGTTACGGATGTCAAAAGTAGGTTCTAGATAGACAGCTCTGCAGGAGGCAGGATGGATGAATCATTCTTTTGATAGATTTTGCTTTTTTTTGTTCTGGAGTTGGAATACTGGGCCCCACACATGCTAGGCAAGTACTCTACCACTGAGCTACACCCCAGCCTTAATTAAGTGTCTGTTTTTAAACAACATAATTTTATTTTACCATCTGAAAAGACAGTCAAGGGGCAGGGGAGATAACTCGGCAGTCTAAGCACCTACCTGGCACTTATAAGGATTTGGGTTCAATCCCTGGTACCACATGCTGTGCTATCCCTACCCCAGATGTGCCTTGAAACCAGGTGTGGTGGTACACGCCTGCAATCCCAGTGCTGGGGAGCTGAAACAAAGGATCAATAGGAGACCAAGCTGCATAGCAAGACCCTATATGAAATACATAAAAAAGGACAGTCAATATTTCTCCAGTGGATGTTCAGCAATCAGTTTAACCCCATGAATGAGCCAATAAATATTTATTGAGTAGCATAAAAAAGAAAAATGGCTGGTCACTGTGATGCACATTTACACACCAATATCCAATTGACGAGGCTTTCTGCCTCTACTTCCTGCTTTGTTATCTGATATAAGCCCTAGACCACAAGAGATTGGGGACTGATATTCTTTTTTTTTGCTTGTCAACCATCCTTTTTAATTATTCTACTGTATCCAGGCTACATCTGGGAATGGATGGCTAACTTGAATATAGAAAATATCAAATGTCACTTCTGGAAGAATCACAATTGACACAATAAACTTCTCAATCAGTACATCAACAGTCAGGGTAACCAAGAAAAGGACTTTACCAAGAGACCAACATTTACATTTTTTGACAGAACTGAAATACAACATATTACAGAGCAAATCCAGCAAAACAAC
>PVKA01005466.1:0-90164 GCA_004027165.1 Ctenomys sociabilis
AAAAAACAAGGCTACTGCCTCAATATTTAACTGCCTTGAAATTTCTTTTGCTAGATTAATCACTGTGCTTAATCTCAGTCTCAGTACATGAGAAAAATGCAGACAAACTTTCTCCTAAGCTATAACATATATCATCTAGAGTCTAAGATTCAGTATAGTCCTTCCTTCCAGCAGAACACCCCCTAGCCTGGATTTTACAGGCAGGATTTCTATCAGCATTCTGGTCTTTTCAACTCTGAGCAGTCTCCCATAGAAATAACCAAAGGCATTCTAGCTATACTCTTGTAGGTGACATCTCTGAACACTACATATCTCTTTCCATAAGTCATTCCCAGATTTACTCACAGAAATGACCCCATTTCTCTGATACCAAATTCTGTTTCAGTTACTCTTCACTCATTGCTCAGAAAAAAATACCCAACACAAAATATTAAGGATAGAAAGCTTAATCTAGTTCACTGTTTGTGGAGGTTTCAATCCATATCCAGCTGGCTCCAAGGCAGACTGGCACATGGAAAAAGACAGCAGTTCATGGTGTTAGAAAACAGCAGAGAACAAAGGGAGAGGCAGCAGCTGTGACAGCTAGCTAGCTACTTTTCCTTCCTTTCATTGTAATGCAGATTAGGTACACCAGGGCAGGAATAGCACTCACATGGATAATTCCAGCAGTGTATCATGAATTAAACACAAACTTCAGAATCCTCTCCAATCCTGCATGAGGCTTTGTAAGGGACACCTAGACATAAAATGTAACACTAGCATTTTTTCTTTTACCTGATGGAATTGTCTTTCTGTTGTTGTAATTCCATCTTTCATAGAATTTTAAAAACTAATAATATATACTTCCAAGTATTGTCTATTGTGAGGTGTGAATTTTGTAGGGAAAGTTTACTCTTTTAGTTTTTATAATATAATTTTGATCATACTGACATATGTTCAATAATCCCCTGATCTTGATGGTTACAAGGAATCCCTATGGTAGGGAACTATGAAAAACTTAAAAAATTTTTTTGAAATGCAGCAATTGTTTATGATGGGCCATTAAGTGTCCATGGGCTGCCAAGGTCACCAAATTCATCCAAACAGTGAGCAATGACATGTTTAGCTATTTCACCAGTGTGGGCAGAGGCATAAATGAATCCTGAAGAAGTTTCCACTGAAATGTGGACCCAATGCAAAGAACAAAATTAAGGAATTTGTGTGATATCTCTCTGCCAAAGAGAATTGGGGTGTAACCCTGGGAACTGAGCCCTTAAAAGGTGAGGGTAGAGGTATTATACACGAGGAACATAATTTAACAATTTCTTGGGCCTATTCTTCAATCAAGTGAAACTATAAGGCAGAAGCATTTTGATGAAAGGTGTCATGAGATACAGAATCTTGTTGAATAGTATCTGAGGGAGTAATAGTCACAACATCCAGAAATCTGTCCATTATAGTATTCCCTTCATGAGGGCGATTGGTAATGAGAACATATATGACCAATAAACCAGGGATCATGATGTGAATATATGACAACTCAACTTGGAGAGTAAGAATTAAATGAAAAAAGATCTTCTTGACCGCTGTGTATAGTGACAGTTTCAATGTGGGATATTACACCACAGTTATAAACACTTTACAAAAAGAGGTTAATTGGAGTGGATGAATGATCTTACAAGAACCATATGGCTGTTTGTAATTCAGTCTTTTGTACAGAAGACAATTATGTTCCCTGTATTCTGGAAGAGGAAGCTGCTATGTAACCTCCCCAACCTATATCTGATTCATCTGTGCAGATGGAGATGCCCTCTTCTATGGAGACTTAACTTGTTTTTAAAGGGAAAACAGAGTGTAAGAGAATCAGACTATATTAATTTATCTGAAGGACAGTGACAGTCAACAAAACCAGAAAATTCATCCAGTACAGATTGCCAAAGGATGAAAATTGTCATAATCATTTTTGTTAAGCTGAAGAAAAGGGAACAATGAAATTTGTACCTCATGACCAGAGATCTGAACCACACACATTTGTCCACATAAAATCAGCTCTGCCACAGCATTATAAAAGAGAGGAATTGTTTCATGTCAAGTATGTGGCATATGTATGCCTTGTAAGGGATCCTGAGCCTGCCAAAGAACCTGAGAGGGTTTATACTAAATTGGGAAAATAATCGAAAGTGTTAGCAGGGATGGGTCAACTCTAAAGAGCTGAGTATTAGACTCTTATAAACTTTATCTAAGGCAAATTTAGCCTCATGTGTAAGACTTCCTTTAGAAGGAGAGGTTGAGCCTCCCTTGAAAATGTCAAGGAGAGGACTTAACTAATAAGTAGTTATCTTAAGAGCTTGGCAGAGCCAATTAATCTTACCAAACAAAGTCTGAAATCATTTAGGGTTGTAAGATGGTTAAGATGGACCGTAACAGTTTGGGGAGCAATATGTCTCTATTGAATAAGGTGTACTTATTATGAAATGGTGCTATAGTTTGCTCCCTTTGGGACTTCATTGAGGAAGGCATCATCTATTAGAATAAACACTTGATATAAGGTAGTTGGTTATCCATGTGCTAGAAAATTGTCATCTGTGTAATGATTAAGGTATGCAGATCAATAGGCCTCTCAGTTTGACAGAGTGGCTGGTAGCACAAATGCTTGGCATAGGGTTGGACTCCTCTCCACTCCCTGTGGCAGGCAGCACCATTAGAAGTTGCACAGTGGAGTCTGTTTAGGAGCGTAAACTAAAACATTTTATCTTCAGAGTGGAGAGGGATAAAAATGAAACAGTCTTTAAAATCAATAACCATAATGGAAAATACAAAGGAACAGCTACAGAGTGGGAGCAATCCTTATTCCAGTGCTCCCATAGGTTCCATGGTGGGACGGACCGCCTGAAAGTCCTACAACAATCTCCATCTTCCTGTTATTTTTACTACAAAAATTGGGGTATTCCAATAGTGGGGGCTATTGGAATATTCTAGGTGCCCAGCCATCGTCTGTCAATTAATCCTGTGTGATCTGCTATAATGTTCTCCTGAGTAAGGCTAGTGATCAACCCAAACAGGGTCATCAGACATCAAACACAAGTTATCTTGGATGCCATTCATGAACTCAGAAGAAATCAAGGCCATTCCTGAAAAATGTGAGTGTAAGTAGCCTATACTAAAATTGTCCCTCTTAGGAATAATTGGAAGAGGTTCTTTTCTGCCTTGATTATTTTTATAAAGCTCTTGTGTGGGAAGGAAACCTTGTTACAATATCTGATGAGCCATTAGGGAGTTAGGATCAGCCAACACTGCTCCCATACAGTATTATATGTAATGATCCCATAGATTGACCAGTATATGGGGGGATACAAAGGGAGAAATATTCAGAATGGCGTTGTGCTTCCCAACAGGTAGCAGCTTAGTGCTTCTGCTGGGGTAAGAAACCTTGCCTGCGCCTTGTAAATCTACAGAGGCCACATCCATCAGGTCAATAGTGTTGAATAATAATGGAAACATCTACACCTGTGTCTGATAACCCTTTAAATAGTTTTCCTTCAATAGTCAATTCTATCTCAGATTGGTTTTCTTTAATGTGCTGAACCCAATAGGTTTCAGAAGATCAAAAACCCTTGAATTACTTTCCCTAATTTATAAATTTTCTGATTTTGCCAAGGGAAAAATTGACCAATTGAGCAACAGGCATGTCTGGGGCAATTTCAGTAATGGTTTTAGTAGATTGAATGATAACCTTAATTTCTCAGGTATAATAGGTATCGATGACACTAGGGAAAACCAAAAGACCTTTTAAAATAAGTCTTCGGCAGCCTAACAGAAAACCCACTGTACCCTGAGGCATAGGTCTATAGACTCCAGTAGGAATAACTTAAGGCCCCATTTCAGGAGTTAATAGGAATTGGGAGGTGGAACTGAGGTTCAAGCTCCTGCTCTCAGGTGTTGTGTACCACATGTCAGAGATGCATATGGCTGGGGAGGGGCAGGAAAGAGCAGAGAAGAGGGAGAGGTGAGGAGAGGCAACCAGAGGGAGGAAGTTACTCCTATTACTTGATGCAGCCAAGGAGGGCCTCAGTGGAAATTTCCCTGAAGGGACCAGCCTTCCACATCAGTTTTAGACCTACATTCACTTTTCCAATCGTTCTCTCATCTACATTTGAGACAGAGACTTGAAAGTTTTATTGAAGAGACAGATAATGGCTGTGCTGCCTTTAGCAGTACAGCAGAACACTTTGGGGATAAATATCCCTTGTCCCTATAATGGGAACAAACAGCCTTTTTTTCCCCTTTCCTCCAGCCTATGGACAAATAAACTGAGTAATTGCTGCTGCCACGAGTGCTCTCTGTACAGATGAGGGGCACAGATCTGAAGAAATCTGAATCATCTTTGGGAGTACAGCCCAATTTTTTGGGGGGTAGGAGGGCTCCTAAAGCCTCTGGGCACCACTTATTTGCATTTCTGAAGTCTAACTGTTGAACTATTAATTTGCTAGATTCTGTGTTACATATAATGCTCTCACTATCTTACAATGAGCCTGCAGAAATCTCGAAAAGGCTTATTGGGGCCCTGACCAATGGAAGTCAAATTAAGGAATGCATCACCCTTTGAAGGAAGTTCCCTTCAAGCCCTCGCAGCAGCTATCTTGGCTTACTCATACATTTGCAAGGCAAAGGTCAATTGATTGTGCTAGCAAGAGCACCTTCCTTAATTAGTATATCTTTTGTAATGGCTATGTTGCGAACAGCATTAGCTGTCTGGTCTGTGCAATATTTGAAGAAATTTTCGGTCCACAATAAGTAATATCCTGGATTGAAAAATTAGCTACTGTTTTCCAGTCATTTGGAGCCATAAACTAGTGTCTTAGCATTTCTACTAAACTCCAGGCAAAGGGAGCAGTAGGGCCGTAAGTAGCAACCACTCAAACCATTGTTTGAATTCTGTTAAGGTTTTAAAAGTCACTGATTCATGAAGACATACAACTTGTCCCAGGTTATTAGGGTAGATGTGTTGAAAACTCCATGGATTGCCCCACCCAATTGCAGTGCAGCTAAGGAAAATGCTCTACTCCTTGAGTGACAGAAGTTCTGATCTGTGACTCAGTGAAATTTCTCTGATCTGACATAGCTGGGATTGCTCTCTGTTGCTCTATAAAAGCCACTGAGTGTTGAGAAATGAAATGTTTGTTTGCTGGGTTTTTCAGCATGATAAAGAAGTAGAAATAAAAGAAGGGACAGGGATTTATTGACTCTGAGGAGAGGGAGACATCCCAAGGGAGATGGGCACTCCTCTGACCTGATACAGATTAAATCAGTTTTCTTGTGGGGTTTCAGGGCTGAAACCTGTCTGAACTTCAGTTTTTGAACACCTAAACCAGAAAGCTAATGACATTACATTGTTTTGGGAACAATATCTGAGTAATAAGCACCTTGAAATGTAAAGTGTATCCAGAGAACTATTAAGTGTTACCAACCATAGATGTTGTAGTAGTTAAATCCCTGTGTAATGCTAATAGACAACAATTACAATTTTGCAAAAAAAATTGACATCAATAGTAATACCCAGTAGTGTGGCATGAAAGTCATGATCTAGTTTCCATTTTGGTTGAACATCTCTAAGTAAGCACACATACATAGCATACGTATCACATAAGTTTTGGTTAGAAAATTATCACTTGGCTAATGACCTCATTTTGGCTTAATATAAACTTTTTATTGCAAATATCCGGTGCATAAGAGAAAGTCATATGCTTCAATCTGAAAAAAGTATCACTGTTAGTTTTATATTGTTAAGTATTTTTATGTTTTTCAGTGGTGGTTCCAGTGGTGGTGGTGGTATACCAGAGAAGCATCAATAAGAGGGAGAGAAGCCTTTTTTAACTCTGAAGACACAGAGAGCCGGGAGATGGGCAGGTCCTCTGAACTAAGACAGGAAGGCTGAGACTCTATGGAATTTGCTAGGACTAGACGTTGAGGGGCAGGTCCAGTGATACACAAGGAGCTGATTTGGGGGGCTTCCTTGTGTGGGCAGGAAAAGTAAAAGGAAGCTGCATCCAGGGCTGGAGTGGGGAAGGAGGAAGTGGTCATCGGGAAGATGAGCTGCTGTTTGGGGTTCCAGCCATATTGAGTGAGAGCCATGATAATTTAGCAGTTTGTACTTGGGCCTGAACCTATCAGTACTGTCTCAAACAAACTGGATTCATATTTCAGACTTACTAGGGGTACATGAATTGGCAGATACAGGAGATTATCTTTTGTTCACGCCTTTAGGAAACACTGAGCACTCTCCAGTTTGAAAGTGGGGCCATTTGCTGGACAACTATTGACAAAGCTGCAGCAGAATTTATCAAATGTCTTAACAGGCTTCTCCCTTGCACTGGCAGTTATCCTCGGGCCCAGTGACAGAGACCCATGACCTTGTCAATCTGAAACTTTCTCAGATTCCATCACAAACAATTTCTTCTTTCCCTGACTAGCTGCTTTGGATATTTTGGCTTGAAATGTCCCTTCTCTCTGCAATACACACAGTGATCTGGATCCAGGGAAGCATGACTTTTTCTGTTCCCCAACTTGCCCTCTTTCCTATAGGATGCCTGCATCACTTTTCTCTTTTCCTGTCTGTATTTCCATTTTGCCTTATCTCTACTATGAAGCACTTTCTGTGTAACTTCCATTAACTGACACAAATGTATTTTTGTAGATTTCTCCAGCTTTGCAACTCATGGCCAATATAGGGGGCCAACTGACATGGACTGAAGTGGAGGAAGAGGAACTTTTCTGAGTTAGGCACAGACAGGGGAATGAATGGAAAGTAACAAAATAAGAATCTCTTTCTGGGGCAGTACATAGGTGGCACAGCAGAGGGCCTGCACTCTGTGGGTCAGCTGCCCCTGTTCACTGGCTGCCAGCTTGAGTACCCAAGAGAGTTCCAGAGGGAAAGGGAACACAGTCTGAGAAGACTACCTTTGGGAGGAATCAGTGAGAGACCTGGGCTGTGGAAGACAAGGTGTGAGGACAAGTTGGTGGGAAAAGGTAGAGGGTAAGATTGACCAACAGGAAGATGAGAGAAGGGTGAAGGAGGAACAGAGGGAGGAGACTTGGAAATGTCAGACAGATGCTAAAGGAGGAGAACAGATGCTGAAGAGGATGAGTAAGGAGGGGGTGTGTCTTGAAAGCAACAAAGATTTTAAAGAGATTGCTGGCCACTTGACTTCGTGATATCAGGAGTTTTAAGGGGTCATAAGTTCAGGCAACTGACTGCCATTGTCAAATTTATATTGCAGTCAAGTCATCTGGCAGTAAAAGGTTAACTTTTTTGATTTTATGGCGTCCCAGGACCCATGGAAGTTTTTGAAGAGCCATCCCAGTGGGGTGTCTTTTGGAATGTGAAAAGGAATAGTTCCATAATAATTGAATTTGAAGTGAAGTAAAAGCTTCACACTCTACAGAGCATCCATTCTCCAGAGCATGAATTATGAGAAACTGACAGCTGTTATCAGTTATCACTGATCAAACAGGAAGGGAGGAGACACAGTACCCTGTCTCAGGGTGTGAAAGCAGTCGGCCTGCCCAAGGACCATGAGGGCAGCTGCCTCTGTCCAAAGAACATATCATGTGGGCCCATGATGTCTCAGACTGAGACTGAGAAATTGAGACAGGAAATCCCAAGAACTGAGAAATTCAAATATGAGAAATGTGGTGGGTTGGTGTTGGACGCAAGCCAAAAACAGTAAAGAGGCAGGTTCCAGAAGAGAGACTGTCCCAGAGGCAGGGAGTTCATGAACTGGGGCTTTGTCTCCTCCAGTAGTCACATATCTTGCCTGTCCAAGTCATGGCATCACAATGTTAGGTGTTTTGGCATGGCAGCAAATCACAAGAAAAAGAAAGGGAGGGAGATTTATTGACTCTGGAGACAAAGAGCGAATCCAAGGGAGATAGAAAATCCTCTGACCAGAGACCAAAGGGTTGCTGAGATGATATGGATTTTTGCTAAGTGTAGAGTTTGAGGAGCAGGTTCAGTGACACCTAAAGAGCTCACTGGATCTTCCTTATGTAGGAAATGGTGAAAAGAAACTGTATCCAGAGCTAGAATGGGAATGAAGGAGGAGATGGTCTCTTAGAAAATAAGCTGTTCTGCCTAAGCAGGAGCTTTAATCCACTGAGCTATCTGGCCAGCTCAATACAATTATCTTCCATCACTTTTTTTTTTTTGCGGAACCGGGGATTGAACTCAGGCCCCTCTGCTTGCAAGGCAAACACTTATTCCACTTAGCCATCTCCCCAACCCTAACACAGACAAAGGATCTATAGAATAAGGTACAGGATTACAAGATAAACCCTGAGGGGACTTCACTGACCTCATAAGAAACATAAAGTACATGTGTTGGTATATAAGTCTTGCTCTATCTAGGTCTTAACCATCCAGCAGAAAAGTGTAAAAGTGAAGTATACATCGCGGGGCCATAATATTAAGTTAAGCTGTAAATGCATATGGTCGACAACATCTTTGGATTACTCACTATTGTTGTGGAATGCTGGACTGTGTTGGATTGTGTTGTCGAGTTCAAGCACCTAAGTTAAGTTGAATGATAATGGAGTGCCCATCTCTGACAGGTGTAGAGCAAGGAAGGGGTATAGAATGGAAAAATCATGATGTGTGTGTATGGACAGTGCAGTTGGGATAGATAACGCTGTGCTTCTACATAATTCTGTGAAAGGCAAGATTTGCACTAATGGTGGTTGCACAGGATATTATGTCAGCTTCTAGTACTATGGACAACCATTAGGAAAATAACAAGGTAGAAAGTATTAATTATTGAATCTTTGATGTAATTCAGGTATAAAAAATAAGATATGCAAACAGCTACACTCTATTTACTGATAAGAGACATACGGTGTAATAATGTCTGTAAGTATAATATTATGTATGCACCTTCTATTATGCCAAAATATTATGAAAACTGTTTGCAATGTATTAATTTATCAAATCCATCTTGTCAAGCTATATTAAAACTATCTCACTGATATTTGTACTTCAATAAAACAAGAATTAAAAAAATAAAAAAGAAAGAAAGAAAATAAGCTGTTGTTTTTAGCTTCAGCCATGTTAGGTAACCACCATAATAGTTCCACATTTTGCACTTGCGCCAGTAACTATCATTAGTGAAACACTTCTCTGGAGGGGAACGATCCTATTTGTTCCCCCAACACTCTTTCCTTATTTGATGGAGCATGGCTAAGGGTTCAAGTTCTATCTTTTTGGGTGCCATTGCACCCCCTTCCTTGTCCCATTCAGCCTTGGACTTGAATTCTTTTTTTCAGAACTGGGGATTGAACTTAGGCCCTTGCACTTGCCAGGCAATCCCTTATTCTACTGAGCCGTCTCCCCTGGCCCTGGACTTGATTTTAAAGGAGAGCTATCATCTAAATCCTTAGTGTCTGTAAATCCCCTCCTACCCTTCTACGCTTCTAACTGCAGTCCAGAAAGGAAAAGTAAATACAAGGATCAAGCATGCCAAAACTATATTTTGTGACTATTTGTCCTATTTATAACTCAACTTATTCTCTTTTGGTTTATCCAAAATCTGTTTCTCTCTTTAAGCGTTTTTTTTTCTCTCTCTGAACCTAATTAACCTAGTGAACCTATTTCTGGCTCTAATAATTCGCCATAACAATGCTTTAAACCTGATGTGTCAGTATCAGCGCATGCCTGTGCTGAATACTGGCTCTAACCACTTAACTTCCACCCTCATGCATGCTCTTTGGAAGTATACTCACTGCCCATTTGTATTGCACTGGGTATTCTGTTCAGGTGCCAAGTGTAGGGATATTGGTCTTTCCGAGTGACCCATTGCAACCCAGGAAGATGCACTTCTTTTTGGCAGAACTGGAGATTGAACTCAGGCCTTCATGTTTGCCAGGCAAGCACTTATTCTACTGAGCTATTTCCCTGGCCCCAAAGGTCTCTCTCTTTTTATTATTATAATTTTTTTTTTGTGGAACTAGTGATTTAACTCAGACCCTTGCACTTGCCAGGCACATGCTTATTCTACTAAGCAATCTCCCTAGCCCACAACCCAGGGAGAAATGGCAACAGGAATGAGGAAAACACAGACAAGAAGACAAGAGCAGGGTCCATGGAGGGAAATAGCAAAATGACTCCTCAAACAATAGTAGGAGGAGTTTTATCTAACTTTGTTTATGCTTTTCCAAAGTTAGAATCATGTGACACAAAACTGTCCAGTGACTGACTAATAGCTGACATTAACTAGGAAGCAAGCTTTTCTCAGGACTGAGGTAGCTTGACTGCTTCAGGCACTGAGACTTAGTGCTGCTCTCACACATATGTCCATTAACTAGCTTTAGCAGTTTGCAGAATTGCTTCGGCTCTAATGTGTGCCTTTTGTATACCCTGGGAAGTCATAGCCACCTATCTCCAGGCTTGATCCCAGCTGATAGTCCAAAGATTGGCTTTCTCTCCTACTGGGCTCACGCAGGTTTTTGTGGAGGTGTAGAACAGGGTAACAGTGATGTGCATTCCTTAAAGCCAATTGATGGGACAAGGAAAAGTCCTGGCCAGCTCTGTACATATCACTACGTGGAAACAGGCCCCGACATAGCCAAACTGAAAACAACGGCTCTGCTTTCAGGTCTTCCACAAATCCCCACTGGTCTTAGACTTCTTGATCTCAATATATATGAAATTTATGTTTTTCATAAACTATCCGTTTGTGATATAATTATAACAGTTGCACAGTCTAATACATAGTAGTATTACATTTCAACAACAAGAATTATCTAAAAGTAAGAATGCTTACCTATGTAACTGTAATATAGTTATGATTCTATAGAAAATCACCAATAACTTCCTTTGGCATGTATGATATAGTACATTTATCCAAGAACTTAGCATTTTTTATTGATTTGTTTGGATTTTGATGAATACCTTTTAGTCTAGAGCATTAAATATTGCCCTCCAATAATCTATGTTGACCAATAATCTCATAATTAGATATTATGCAGAAAAAAGCCTTTTCAGACATAGCCACAATAAGATAATAGGGAATTAGTGTGGGTCCCAAATAAAGTAAGCCCTGTCCTTATAAGAAGAGGAGAGGATACATAGAAACACAATGGAACCACCCCAAAATTGCAAAAATCACTGGGAGTCTAGAAAGCTTGAAGAGACATGAAAAGATTCTTCTGTAGAGACCTAGGACAACAGATGACACTGCTTCTTACATGTTGATGTTTGACTTTTATCATCCATAGAATAGACAAACACTGAGTGTATTTCTGTCAATTTGTTATATTTATGGTCAGTGTAAAGCATTACCATATCTATTAGAAAAATAAAATTTTAACCAAAGATTTATTTTTATTTATTTTTTGTGGTCAGTACAGAGTTTCTAAGGTCTACAGGGTCTCACTGCATAGATCAGACTCAGAGTGAGTCTTCTGTTTACATCCTTCAAAGGTTGGGATTACAGGCATGTACCATCATGCTCAGGCTCAATCATCACCTCAGCATGTCTCCCAGGGCAGGGCTGGCAGGCAGGCCTGGGGATGGTTCCTGCATCTGTCTACGCAGGCGCTTTAATCTGCTGAGTTATCTGGCTGGCCCTTGAAATAAAACTTTAAGAAGTGTCTAATGGTTTTTGCCAAAAATAATAGTGCAATAATAGATAATGCTTTTACGCGTGGCCTTTTATACCAGTTTTAGAATTTGAAACAGACACAATCCTTCTTCCTCTTTAGTTTGAAACATGCTTCTTGTCGAAAAGTTACAGAAGACCGTGATAACCAGGGGGACCCTCTTTTCAGGTGTCTTAGTGTAAAAGGTTAACTTAAAGGGAACAAATGAGAATAAGAGACAAATGGGAGAATATTGGGGAAAAGTTGATAGTTGGCATGAATTCATGGTCAATGAACTTGTTAGAAACAACGCATCCGCCCACACTGTGTTAGTCACAAGACACTGACATAACTGCAGAGCATTGCAAAACAGAGACCACACTGGATTTTAAAAGGAAGGAATGATGTCAAGATATTGGAAAGTAGGTTGTCCATGGAATTTGGAAAAAGTAAAATAAAGAAAAATAGAGATGGGTATTCCATTGCAATTTAAATATTGTGGGTGTGTGGATTCAGAAAATCAGTCCAATATATATAGTCCAGTAGTCCCTAATAGTACTGGTTATCTGTAGGACAGGCAATGTTAAAAGTAGTTGACTTGAACCTTTTACAGCTCAGCATATTAATATGGCTCTATTTTTATACCTCTCACAAAACTAAACAAAAAAAAAGGGGATACAGAGAAAGGACCATTTTGTATCTGTATATACAAAATAGAATAGATATGCAGCTACTTTCTCTTAGTTCAATGAGAAGATATGTACTAATAGTGTCTGGATAGGATATTATGTTTGCATCTTGTACTATGAATAACCACTACAAAGACAACAATATGTAATGTATTAATTATTGAAACTGTCCTACTAATTGGTTCTGAAACTGTCTCATTGCTATTTGTTTCTCAATAAAATTAATAAAAAAACAAAAATTATGACACAAGAATTACATATTCTTTTTTATATTCTCTGAAATGGAATTAAACATTTCAATACCTTGATTTTTGTGTAATTAAACCTGCCAAACTTCTGAAATTTAGATGAGTAAGTTAATAAATTTAGTTTATTTCAAATTCTTGGGAGAAAATTTATTTTAAAAAAGAACATTGAAAATAATTACATTTTACTATTGAACCAAACTGGAAAGCCTAAAAAAACAACTTGGTTAGAAAAAATTCTGTAACATTTTATTAGGATTGAAGTAATAAGGGATGTATCAGTTCACTATGTAGATATGAACGTGATTAGAGTAGTGGACTGAGGAAGATATGAATACCTACCAGATACTAATGTGTTTCTACATACACACAATACCCAGGAGTGCTTCAGATAAGAAAAGAGTGTTTTATTTTACTGTTGTGGGTGTCAATATCTGGTTCTCCAAGCATTACTTCTGGAGGATCTTTTCATTCCTTAATATACATTCTTGGCATCTTGTTGAACATTAATTTGTCATAAATGACTGTTGAAAATCTGCTTCTCTACTCTGTCCCACTGTTTGATGAATTTGTTTGTGTGTCAGTGTCATTCTATTTTCCTAACAACCCTTTGTGGTATATTTTGACATTACATAGTATGCTGCCTCCATGTCGGTATAATTTGGGTACTCCCGGTCATTTGTAATTCCAAACAAACTCAAACATTTTATTTTCTATTAGCTGAAGACTGCTATTAATATTTTGATAAGTTGCATTAAAGTTGTAAGTAAATATAGATAGCTTGTATGTTTTTAGAACATTAATTCTTTCAATCCAAGGATATCTTTACACTTGTATGCAGTGATCAATTTCTTTCATCAGTGTTTCAGAGTATTTGTCATAAGAATCTTTTATCTCTTCCATTAAATGTATTAAAAACTTCATTTGGGAGACTTTTTATGAAAGAGAATGCATTAATTCTTTTGGATGTGTAGTCTGAAATTTTCTACTATGTTATATTTTTTAAATTTAATTTAATTCACATCCCGGCACAGGGGAGGCTGAGGCAAGAGGATTGTTGTGAGTTTGAGACCAGCCTGAGCTACAAAGTGAGCTTAAGACCAGCATGAATTGCATAGTGAGACCCTGTTTCAAAAAGCCAAAAAAGAATAAAAGTAAATAAACTTAATATAATTCTCAAAATTTATTTCATGATCCACACTGATGGGAGTTATCCCAGTATGAAAAACTGCTAGAATCTGTTTTATCAAATGGGTATTGCTTTGAGGTAACCACTGATATATACTTTGGAAAGACATAAATAAGTAGCAGAAATGATCACAAACAAAGCCAGGAAAGGGAATGTAACAGTGATACAAGGCAATGAATAGGAATGGAGACATCTTTTTTGAGATATTTTAAAAATTACAGAACAAGAGCCAGGAAGATAGCTTAGTGGTTTAAGTGCCTGCCTAATAAGCACAAGGATGTGGTTTCGATCCCTGGTACTGAATGCTCTGCAGGCCAACAATACTGGGCATGGCGGCATATGTGTATAATCTCAGGGCTGGGGAGGCTGAGACAGGAGGATCACTACAAGTATGAGCTGCATATTGTGACTCTGTACCACATAAATGAAATATTAAAAAGTACAAGTTACAGAACATTTTATATTCATTGACAAAATATTAAGGAAAAGAAAGAGGGCAGAATGAAGGATAAAACTGTGTCTTCCAATCCAGGTGAGAGCAGATGTGCTGCTTTCTCCACCCAGACAAGCCAACAAGAGCAAACCTATGTAAAGGTAATGGCAAAGGCGTGTTGTCCTTGGTCTTCTCTGTCTTCTTTTATCTCTGCAAAATCTTATCCTCTGTTTTCGTTTTATTCCGGCATTAGCTGATAATGTGTAAGAGCACTTCTGATTGTTTTGTGTCAATTTCTTACCTTGCAATTTTTTTTTTTTTTTTTTTTTTTTTTTTTTGGTGGAACCAGGGATTGACCTCAGGCCCTTGCACTTGCCAGGGAAGCACTTACTCTACTGAGCCATCTCCCTGGCCCCCCCTGCAATTTTCTTAATTCATTGATTTTAGCAGTTTTATATTTGTTTGGTGAAGTTTTTAGATTACTCTAAACATGAAAATGTTCATATTATGTCCAATAAAGAAAATTTACTGTGTTGAGGCAGAGTGAATACACTATATATACATATATATATTTAAGACTGTTTAATAAAAAAATGAAGTTTTCAAATGTTTTTTCCCTACATTTGTTGATAAGATTAGATAGTTTTGTTCATCATTCCCTTGATAAAATGTTTTACACTTTTTTTTTTTAAACCAGGGATTAAACTATGAACCCTGGACTTGCCAGACAGGCACATGTGCCACTGAGCTATAACCCTGTCCCTACTTTTGTTGATTTGGGTATTTGAATCAACCTTGCTTGATCATAAATGAATCTCTTGCATTGATTTTCATATAGGGAGACACTGCTCCATCTGAAGAATAAATCCCATGTTATCCTGGCAAATGGGGCATAAGTACATTTAATTTATTTTCTATTTTGTAAGGTATTTGGTACAGGGTCTTAATACACAGCTCAGAGTCCTAGTGATCCTCCTGTTTTCAGCTTCTTGGGGCTGGGATTATAGGATTATGTGTCACTATGCCTGATCTCCCTGTCTGTCTCAGCATGCCCGAGGGTAGAAATGATGCAGCATGTGGTGCCAGGGATCAAACCCTGGCCCCTGCACTTGCCTAAGCAGATGCTTAGTTATCTCACCAGCTTTAATATGTTTAATTTAGTTTGTTTAAAATTTAGTTTACATTTATTTTAGCTTATTTAATCTGTTGAATGTAATTGTGCATAATAGTCTATTATCATAATTTAATTTACTTTAAGGTTAGTTTTGATTCCTCCTTTCAATTTTTCATTATTTTCATCTTCATTCTTATATTTATCCGAGTCTACAATTTCAAAAAAATGCTTTTAATTTTGTAGGTACTTCACATACTTTTTAGTATGTATTTCTCTTCAGACATTTTTATTCTCTTCTTGAAAACACTGAAATTATTCTTGTTTTTCTGGTTTCTTGATGTGCAGAATTAAGCTTCTTATGTGTCATGTCTTCCTTAATTGTGTAGGCAACTATTGATATAAGCTACCAGCCTGCAATGGCATATGCTGTATTCTGAACATTGGTGTATATTGGGGTTCCATTATTGTTGGTCATAAGTATTTCGTTTTTAAACTTTCCTTTCAATCTAGTTGTTAATATTTTGTGATTCAGGATAGTGTGCCTTCAATGTCATTTATTTGTGATATTAATTTTCTCTCTTACTAATACCTGTCTTTTGTCTTCATAGTCAGAAAAGAGACTTAAGTTTTTATTTATTTTTGTGGTACCAGGGATTAAATTCAAGAATTTGTGCTTGCCAGGCTGGCAATTATTCTACTGAGCTATCTCCCCAGCCACAAGACTTAATTTTTAAAATCATCAATCTGATAGAACTGTTTCCTGTCTTAACATATGGTCTACTATATCAAACTTTCTATGTATTAGTCAGAAGACTATATGTTACTATAAGATGGAATATTCCAAATGTATATATGAGATTGAATCCTGTATTTATGTATTGATTTTTTTGATTGAATAATTCAGTCGCTTCTGTAATAATTTGCTGAAGTCTCATAACTATTGTTTGGCAATCTGTCCTTTCAAATCTATTAATATTTACTGTATATTTAGGTAATTTGATATTGAGTGTTTATATAGTTAAAATTATTACATTGCTTTATTGAACTGGCTCATTTATAATTGTTTAATGATCTTCTTTGTGTCTTCTCATGGGTTTCTGGCAAATGTTTTTGGACCTGCTACGAATATAGCTATATTTTAAATATTTTAGAAGTCATCTTACGATATGAAAGATGTGTTTACATAGTTCTGTACACACACACACATACACACACACACACACACACACATCACAATCTCACTTTCAAGAAAACGACAAAATAAACCAGAAAAACCCATTAAATAAATGGAAATAAAACAGCACCCTATTCAGCAAGCAATGGGTCACAGAAGAAATTAAACAAGAAATTCAACAATATCTACAATTCAATGAAAATTCAAGCACAACTTTTCAGGATTTATGGGATGTGATGAAAGCAGTTCTCAGAGGAAGAATCATAGCTATGAACTCACATATTAGGGAAACAGAATGGGAACAAGTAAACACCGTAATGTTGCACCTCCGACATCTAGAAAAAGAATCGCAAACCAAATCCAGAGCCCAAAGACAGGAAGAAATCATAAAGATTAGAGCAGAAATTAATTCAATTGAGATGAAGAAAGCAGATCAAAGAATCAATGAACCAAAAAGCTGGTTTTTTGAAAGATTAAATAAAATTGATAAGCCCCTAGCTAACCTCTTCAAAAGAAGAAAGGAAAAATTCAAACACATGCAATAAGAAATTAAAAGTGTGTAATCACCAAAGACCCAGTGGAAATTCAGATTATCAATAGCTACTTTGAGAATCTTTACACTCACAGAAAAAAGAATAGAGAAAACAGACAGGTTCTTAGAAAGGAACAAATTAGCAAAAGTAATCAAGAAGATATAACAACCCTCAATAACCAATGAAATACGAAATGAAATCCTTTGAACTGTTTTCTTCATCTCAATTGTATTAATTTCTGCTCTAATCTTTATGATTTCTTCCCATCTTTGGGCTCTGGGTTTGCTTTACTATTCTTCTTCTATTTGTTGGAGGTGCAAAAAGCCGGCTGACAAAACAAAGTCCAGGTCCTGATGGATTCACAGTTGAAATCTACAAGAAGATTATTGAAGATATAATCCATACACTCCTCAAATTCTTCATTGAAATTGAAAATGAAGCAGTCCTCCCAAAATCGTTCCTGGAGGCAAGTATTACACTGATTCCAAAATGAGGGAAAGACAAAGCTAAAAAAGAAAACTATAGGGCAATGTCCCTCATGAACATCAATGCAAAATTTCTCAATAAAATTCTAGCAAATAGAATACAGCAAATCATCAAGAAGATCATACTCCATGATGAGGTAGAGTCATCCCAGGGATGCAAGAACAGTTCAATATTGAAAAGCAACAAATGTAATATACTATATTAATAGACTGAGATCTAAAAACAAAAGGATGATCTCAGTTCATGCAGAAAAAGCTTTTGATAAAGTCCAACATTCATTGATGTTCAAAGCCCTACATAAATTGGAATTGAAGTCTTCTAACTCAATTTGATAAAAGCCATCTATGACAAGCCAATGGCTAATATAATTCTAAATGGAGAAACACCGAAATCTTTTACTCTTAGATCTGGTACAAGACAACGATGTCCTCTATCACCCCTCCTATTCAATAAAGTTTTGGAATCATTAGCAACAGCCATTACAAAGGAGGGAGAAATAGAAGGAATAAGAATAGGTAAAGAAGAAGTCAAATTATCACTATTTGCAGATGACATGATACTTTCCTTGGAAGACCCAAAAATCTCCACCCAGAAGCTACTAGATTGATACATCAATCAAGTAGTATACCAGGATACAAAGTCAATACTCGAAAGTCAGTAGCATTCCTCTACACAGATAACACACTGTGATGGAAACTATAGCAATGATACCTTTTACTATAGCACTGTGGAACATGAAATACCTTAGAACTGACTTAACCAAAAAAGTCAATTTTTTTTGTAGAATTACAGTACCATAGGAAATGAAATTGTACAGGATTTCAAAATAGAAAAATGTTTCCTACTCCAGGATAGGAGGAACCAACATGATGTAGATGGCCATACTCCATAAATTGTTGCATAGATTTAATGCCATCCCCTTCCAACTGCTACCAACATACCTCACATACTTAGAAATCATTCCTAAAATTTGTTTGGAACCAGAGAAGAATCTAGAATAGCAAAGGCAATCCTGGCAAACAAAGACAAGACGGGAGGCATTGAAATTCCTGACTTGAAATTATACTACAAATCTACTGTGACAAAATTAACATGGTGTTGGCAATAAAATAGACATGAGGATCAATGGAATAGATTAGAGGATGCAGAGGCCTCCACATACACATTCAGCCACCTGATCTTCGACAAAGGGCCCAAACATGATTGGTGGAAGAAAAATAGCCTATTTACCAAATAGTGATGGAAAGACTGGCTTTCTACATGCCAAAAAATTAAACTGGAACAAGGTCTATCACAGTCCAGTAAACTTAAGTCAAATTGATTAAAGATTTAAACATTTAAACAGAAACATTTAAATATCTTCAATCTCCTAGAAGAGAAAGTAGGAGGAACTCTTGAAGACATGGGGGGTAGGCAAAGAGTTCATTTACAAACATATTTGTACGGGAAACACCTGAAAAAATCAAAACTGGGACCAAGTTTTATGGAGAAAATTTTGCACATCAAAAGAAATTACCATCAAGTGAAAAGATAACCCACAAATTTTGAAAAAATCCTAACCAATAAGCACGCAGACAAACGTCTGCTCTTTAGAATTTATAAAGAACTAAAATACATTAGGGTCCACAAATTTAAAGACCCAATCCAGAAATGGGCATCTGAGATGAATACACACTTCTCAGAGGACAAAATTAAAGAAGTAAATAAATATATTAAAAAAATGCTCTACATCACTAGTCATTCATGAAGGGCAAGTTAAAACAACACTGAGATACTACCTCACTCCAGAAAAAGTGGCTATCATAAAAATATCAATGAACAACAAATGTTAGAGAGGATGTGGAGAAAAGTGAACCATTCTCCATTGCTGGTGGGAATGTAGACTGGAGTAATCACTGTGGAGATCAGTGTGGAGACTCCACAAAAACCTAGGACTGTAAATCTCATTCAAGCCGGCTATACTCCTACTGGAAATTTTCCGAGAGGAATTGTAAACATCATAGCACAGTGATATATGTGTGCCTATGTTTATAACAGTACAATTTGTTATAGTCAAATCTTGGAAAAAACCAAAATGTCCATGACATGAGGAGTGGTTAAAAAAGCTGTAGTATTTTTATATAATGGAGTGTTAGTCAGCTATAAAGAATGATAAACTTGAAGCATTTATATTTATTTATTTTATTTATTTATTTTATTGAAGTACAAATACCAATGAGACAGTTTCAAGACAAATTAACAGGACAGATTCGATAAATTAATACATTGCAAAATGTTTTCATAATGTTTTGGTGTTGTGCAAGGTGCAAACATAATACTTACAGACATTATTAGAGCAGATGTCTTTTATCAGTGAATTAAGAAAGTGGAGCTGTTTACATATCTTATTTTTTATACCTGATTTATACCATATTCAATAATTAATACTTTCTACCTTGTTAATTTCCTAGTGGTTGTCCATAGTACTAGGAGTGAACATAATATCTTGTCTAACCACTATTAGTGCAAATCTTGCTTCTCATAGAATTATGCAGAATACCAGCATATTCATGCTAACTATACTGTTTATACACACAAATCATGATTCTTCTTTTGTATCTCTCTTTTTTTTGCCTAGACCTGTCAAAGATGAGAACGCCATTGTCATTAAACAATTTAGGTGCCTGGATTCGGTGACACAATCCAACATAGTCCAGCATTCCACATTAATAGTGAGTCATTTGAAGAAGTTGTTAACAGTAGCCATTTACAGCTCAACTTATCATTATGGCCCTGCATTGTATACCTCATTTTTATACTTTTCTGCTGGATGGTTAAGACCAAGATAGATCAAGACCTATATGCCAAAAGATGTAGTTTTTGTTTTTGATGAGGTCAGTGAAGTCCCTTCAGGGTTTATCTTGTAATCCTGTACCTTACTCTGCAGATCCTTTGTCTATGTCATCCATGCAGATGAGTCATGGCCAATGCTTGACCAGTTTACTCACTATGAGAGCCTGAGAGAAAGTTTTCTCTCCATGTGATCTCCCAAGGCACACTACATCATCAATCTCTTTCCTCTGTGGCTCTATAATTTCCTTGATCAGAAAATTTGGGGAACAACTAAGTTCATGATGAAACAGTACAGGTTCTTCTATTCCCTGAGTCTTCGCTGACCTTGAGAGGCTAGGGCCAAATATAGGCGAGACTTGTGGCTCTTCTATTTCTCCAATTTTGATCTGTGCATTTAGGTTGTTAACCATCCAGAAGAAAAACTGATTAGTACTCTTCAGAATATGCCGTTAAATTTGCCCTATCTGACTCAACTGTCTTTAGTTGTTGTTGTTAATTCCTATATGTATTTCTCTGAGAAAAAATAATTCTTTGAAATCATAGCATCAGAAATAAAGAAACAAGTCTTGAAATATACAGCAGAAACACAAATTGGTAGAAACTGCAGGAAAAGAATTAATAACTAACTATAAAGAAGACATGGATAAAAAAAATAGAGGATATCAGAAATATTATAGATTCCTTGAATGAGCAATACAGAAAAGAAATAGAATGTATGAAACAGAGTCAAAGAGATATAGAAGAAATAAAAATATGAATCATGAATCTACAGAGCTGTTTAGTGAAAGCAAAGACAGAGCTTTAGATCTTGAAGACGCTGGAGCAGCTAGTGAAAAGGTGAGAAAGGATCTCTTAAAAACAATGAAAATGCAGGAAAAAATAATACATCACCTGCAAGATGATGCCAGGATGAACAATGTGAGATTAATTGGTATCATTGAGAATGAAGAAGACAAAACAAATGACATAAAAAGAATTTGGGGAGAAGTAATCACAGAAAATTTCCCAAATATAAGGAAACAATCCAACATTCAGGTAACCGAAACATACAGAACAACCAATAACACAAAGGGACATACAATAGGCAAGACCCCAGAAGTCCAACACAAGAAAAATATACTGAAAGCTTCTAGAAAGAAGAAGCAGATCACATTCAAAGGAAAACCCATCAGAATTACAGCCGATTTCTCTACACAAACAATGAAGGAAAGGAGAGCATGGAGCAGATTTCTGCAAGTCCTGCATGGAAACGAATTCCAGCCCAGACTATTATACCCTGCAAAATTCTCTTTCAAGTGTGATGAAAAAGTGAAATACTTCCACGACAAAGAACAACTAAAGAATTTCATGGTGATGAAGCCATCTCTACACAGGCTGCTGAAAGATGATCTAGACAGAGACCACAATGCCCAGAACTCCACGAATGAGAACATAAGGAACCCACTAAAAAGGACAGATAATTAAAAACTGGATATAAAGGAGCAAACAACAGCAGGTAAATATCATGACAAACATAAGTCAATACATTTAAATTATAACCATCTATGTAAATGGGCTCAATTCACTATTTAAAAGAAATAGATGGCACAGTGAAGAGAAAACAAAACCCAATAATATGCTGTATACAAGAAACACACTTAACTCAGGACATTCATAGACACAAAGTCAAAGGATGAAAACCAATACTACATGCTGAGCACCTCAGAAAAAAACAGGAGTAGTAATTCTGTTCTCAGACAGTCTCAACTTCAAAACAAGAAGGTTCAAATGTCACAAATAAGGCCACTATATATTGGTCAGTGGAAAAATTCAAGAGCAAGAGGCAACACTCATAAATATCTATGCATCAAACACAGGAGAACCCAACTATGTAAGACAAATCTTAATGGACATGAAAAACCTAATATCTAAGACCACAATCTTAACAGGAGACCTTAACACCCCCTTATCTCAAAAAGATATATCAACCAGACAAAAAATTAGCAAGGAAATAGCAGAACTGAACCAGAGCTTGGAACAAATGGACCTGGTGGACATATACAGAGTGCTCTCCCAAACCACAGCTAAATATACATATTTTTCAACTTCATACTGGTCATTTTCCAAAATAAACCACATGCTAGTCCAGAGGTCATGAATAAGTATATGCAAGAAAACAGAAATTATTCCAAGCATATTATCTGACCACATTGCAACGAAACTGGAACTAAATGACAAAAGAAACCAGAAAAACCCACTAAATTCATGCCAATTAAACAACACCCTACTCACCAATCAATGGGTCACAGAAAAAATTAAACAAGAAATTCAACAATATCTACAATTCAATGAAAATTCAACACAATTTACCAAAATATACGGGATGCGATGAAAGCTATTTTCACAGGGAAAATCATAGCTATCATCTCACACATTAGGAAAACAGGACAGGAACAAATAAACACCCTAATGTTGCATTTCTGACATCTAGAAAGAGAAGAGCAAATGAAACCCAGAGCACAAAGACGGGAAGAAATTATAAAGATTAGAGCAGAAATTAATTCAATTGAGATGAAGAAAACAGTTCAAAGAATCCACAACCCAAAAAGATAGTTCTTTGAAAGACTAGATAAAGTGGATAAGTCTCTATCCATCCTCATCAAAATAAGGAAAGAAAAAATACAAGTACATGCAATAAGGAATGAAAAGGGTAAAATCACCACAGACCCAGTGGAAATTCAGTAGATTATAAACAGTTACTTCGAGAATCTTTACGCTCAAAGAATAGAAGACACAGAAGAAGTGGACAGTTTCATTGAAAGATAGAAATAACCAAACTGAACCAAGAAGATATAACAAATCTCAGTAAGCTAATAACAGCCAACGAAATATGAAACATAATAAAAAGCCTACCGACAAAGAAAAGTCCAGGTCCTGATGGATTCAGCTGAATTCTGCAAGAAATTTAGAGAAGATATAATCCCTACACTCCTCAAACTCTTCAATTAAATTGAAAAGGAAGCAGTCCTCCCAAAATGATTTATGGAGGCAAGTGTTAGACTAATTCCAAAACCAAGGAAAGACACAACCGAAAATGGGAACTACAGGCCAATCTCCCTCATGAATATAGATGCAAAAATAATCAGTAAAATCCTAGAAAATAGAATACAGCAAATCATCAAGAAGATCATACACTATGACCAAATAGGATTCATTCTAGGGATGCAGGGATGGTTTAATATTTGAAAATCTATGAGTGTAATACACTATATTAATAGACTGAAACCTGTAAAAGACATGATCATCTCAATTGATGCAAAGAAAGCTTTTGACAAAGTCCAACACTCATTCATATTCAAAGTCCTACAGAAAATTGGAATAGATGGACTCTACCTTAACTTGACAAAAGCCATCTATGACAACCCAAAACCTGATATAATCCTAAATGGGGAAAAACTAAAATCTCTTACTCTTAAATCAGGTACAAGATAAGAATGTCCTCTAATACCCCTCCTAATCAATATAGTTTTGGAATCATTAGCAACAGCCATTGGAAAAGAAGGAGGAATAAAAGGAATAAGAATAGGTAAAGAAGAAGTTAAATTATCACTATTTGCGGATGACATGGTACGTTACTTTGAAGACCCCAAATATTCCGCCAAGAAACTACTATAACTGATACGGAAATTCAGTGGCATAACAGGATACAATGTCAACACTCAAAAGTCAATAGCATTCCTCTACACATATAACAAGAACACTGAAAGGGAAATAATATCTTTTACAATAGCACCGGGGAAAATGACATACCTTGGAATTCACTTAACCAAGGATGTCAAAGATCTTTTAACAGAAAATTACAACAACTTAAGAGTTTATAGAGGATTTCCAAAAATTAAAAGCTATTCCATGCTCTTGGAAAGGAAGAAGCAACACCCTAAAGATGGCCACACTCCCAAAATTACTGTACAGATTTAATGCAATCCCTATCAAACTGCCACCAGCGTACCTCCCACACCTAGAGAAATTGCTTCTAAAATATATTTGGAGTCACAATCGTCCTAGAATAGCAAAGGCAATCTTGGCCAATAAAGACAAGGCAGCAGGCATCAAATTCCTGACTTGAAATCATACTGCTAGGCCAGTGTGATTAAATCAACGTGATATTGGCAACAAAATAAACCTGAGTGTCAATGGAATAGAAGATGCACAGACATCCACAAAGATATTCAGCCATCTGATCTTCAACAAAGAGATCAAACAAGCTTACTGGAAGAAAGATATCCTCTTCAACAAATGGGGCTGGAAAACCTGCCTTTCTTCATGCCGAAAACTAAAACTTGACCCAGCTCTATCACCATGCACTAGACTAAAGTCAAAATGGATTAAAGGTCTAAACATTAAAACAGAAACACTCAATCTCCCATAATAGAAAGTAGGAGGAATTCTTGAAGACATAGGTGTAGGTAAAGAGTTCATGAATAAACATGTGTTCTCACAGGAAACTCTTGAAAGAATCAACAACTGGGATCAACTCTTCTTTAGGAGTTTCTGCACATCAAAAGAAAGTGTCAACAAAGTGAAAATACCACCCACAAATTTTGAGAATATCCTAACTAACAAGCAATCAGACAAAGGTCATCTGTCTAGAATATATAAAGAACTAAGATATAACAGAGCCCTCAAATTTAAAGATCCAATTCAGAAATGGGCATCTGCAATGAACACACACTTCTCAGAGGAAGAAATTAAAGAAGAGAATAAATATATGAAAAAAGCTCCACTTTGCTAGCCATTCGTGAAATGCAAATAAAAACAACACTGAGATACCATCTCACTCCAGAAAGAATGGCTATCATACAGAATTCAACGAACAATAAGTGTTGGAGAAGTTGTGGGGTAAAAGGAACACTTACTCACTGTTGGTGGGTATGTAGACTGGTACAACCATTGTGGAGGTCAGTATTGAGACTCCTCAAAAGAGTAGGACTGGAAATCCCTTTCAAGCCAGCTATCCCCCTATTAGTAATTTTCCCACAGGAAATGAAAACATGGTATCATAGTGATATATGTGTATCTATGTTTATAGCAGCACAATTAGTGATAGTGTAGTCTTGGAAACAACCAAGATTTCTGCCACATGAGACATAGTTGAAAAAGTTGTGGTATTTCTACATAATAGAGTATTACTCAGCTATAAAGAATGATAAACTTGAACGATATATATTGAAGTACCACTGGAACATATACTCATAAGTGAAATAAACCAGACAGACATGTGAAAATATCATATAGTTTCCCTAGTATAAGACAAAAGAATAAATACAAATAGAAATTTACACCAAGAACTAATAGCAATTGAGTCAGATAGTTAGGGCAAACTTAACGGCATATGGTGCAGCTTTTCTTCTGGGTATTAACAATTGAAGTTCACAAATCAAAACTGGAGAAATAGAAGAGCCACAGGCCAGCCAACTTTTGGCCCTACCCTTTCAAGTTCAGCGAAGACTCAGGGTATGGAAGAACCTGTACTGTAACATCATGAGACTCAGCTGTGCCCCAAATTTTCTGATCAAGGAGATTATGGAGCTACAGAGGAAAGAGATTGATGATGTACAGTGTGCCTGGGGAGAGTCACATGGAGAGAAAACTTTCTCTCAGGCTCTCATAGAGAGTAAACTAGTCATGCATTGGCTGTGACAGATAAACGATCTACAGAGTAAGGTACAGGATTACAAGATAAACCCTGAAGGTACTTCACTGACCTCATTAGAAACAAAAGATACATCTTTTGGTATATAGTTCTTGATCTATCTCAGTCTTAACCATCCAGTAGAAAAGTATAGAAATAAGGTATATAATGCAGGCCCATAATCACAAGCTGAGCTGTAAATGGCTCTAGTCAACAACTTCTTCAGATGACTCACTATTAATGTGGAATGCTGCACTGTGTTGGATTGTGTCACCGAGTTCAGGCACCTAAATTGGTTTAACAACAATGGAATGCTCATCTTTGACAGGTCTAGACAAAGAAAAATAGGGGTATACAAGGGAAGAATCATGATGTGTGTGTTTAAACAGCAAAGTTAGGATAAATATGCCATGCTTCTGCTTAATTCTATAAGAATCAAGGTTTGCACTAATAGTGGTTGGACAAAATATGTTGCCTTTTAGTACTATGGACAAACACTAGGGAGATAACAAGGTAGAAAGTATTAATTATTAAATCTGTGGTATAATTTAGCTATAAAAATAAGTATATAGCTACACTCTCTTCATTCAGTGATTATTGACATGTGCTATAATAATGTCTGTAAGTATAATATCATGTATGCACCCTGTATGACATGAAAATGTTACAAAAGTATTTTGCAATGTATTAATTTATCAAATCTGTCCTGTTAATTAGTCTTGAAACTATCTCATCGCTATTTGTTCTTCAATAAAAATAATAATGATAATTTTAAAAAAGATTCTATATATTAATGATATTTTGAAAACTTCCAAAGTCTAAAGTTTGTATAATACCATTTTCATTTTTCTGTATTAATGCATTCATGTGGCAATAAAAAGAATGTAAAATAGCAAAAAAATTAAATTCTTAGATTCTTTGAGTTAAATCCAGCATGTCAGGGCTGGGGAGATAACTCGGTGGTCTAAGCACCTGCCTGGCAAGCACAAGACCCGCGTTTGATCCCCAGAACCACATGCCTGGAACCCCCTCGCTGTACTGGCCCTGCACTGTGCCAGCCATCAAAACCAGGTGCAATGGCACATGCCTATAATCCCAGCTCTGGGGAGGCTGAGACAGGAGAATCACTAGAAGTTCGAGCTGTGTACAGAGACCCTACACCAAATAATAAATAGATAAATAATAAATAAATAGCATTAAATCTAGATCTTCATGCACATAGTATTTGAATCTTTTCTTAAGAACTATATTTCAGGCAATTTAATTCAATACTGTTTTTTTTTTTTTCTTTTCCTTTTCTTTTTCTTTTTCTTTTGGTAGAACTGGGAATTGAACTCAGGCCCTTGTACTTGCCAGGGTAATGCTTATTCCACTGGACCTTCTCCCAAGCCCTCAATATTGCTTTAACCATTGAAGATACTATTAGTTTCTAGTTTATTTACAGTTTTCGGGTTCCTTCCTCTCACTCCTTTCTGCCTAGCTAGCATGCTCTGGATCTTCTCTCTGTAGAGTGTCTTCCTTGTTCTGTTTTGTTCAACCCAGCATGTAATGCAATGTCTATTTTTGTTTTGCCAAAATGTCTTCATTTCATTCTCATTGCTGATGTATATTTGACCGATGTGACATTTCATTCCTACTGTTTCTCATTGCCTTGTTAGTCTGAAAGCATTCCTCTGTTCTCAACCTTCCAGCTGACCCTACACAGATGGTCAATTCCCTAAGTCCAGAAATCCTCAAAGAATTAATTCATTCTTCAGCATTTTGCTTTTACTCGGAGCTTTTCTTAGTAGGCTACCTTGCAGTTGTGTCACCAGTGCCATTGTTTTACAAATGTTGTTAATTTTTCCACATATTCCTATGGTCAAAGAATTGTTCAAAATATTTAAATTATTATGTAATTCAATATTTTAAAATTTGTATGAATTAAGATACCACAACTTGGTTGTTATGCATGATCTAGTGACCATTGTTTTATTTTTCATTGTTTTCTAAGTGTTTTGACGTAGACTCCTTCTCTCTGCCCCTATGCACCTTGTATGTAGACACCTCTATTGATGCATCAACTCAGATGTATTATGGCTGGCTAAGAGACATTGGACAGAGTTCAAGCAACACAGGAGACGTAAGTCACAGTTGCATAACAGAGACCTTCATATTTGTTATAGTTACCTTCTGTTGCATGAACATAGCTTATTTAGTTGAACTACTGGCTGGCCTCGTGTTATAAGTGTACTTACCAATTAGAGTGATGCAACTTTTGAATCTTGTCAATTGGCGTATTACTAGTAACTGTATTTCCACCACCACATTCAATAGGTAAAAATTTCTCTGTGGAGTTATCTTTTAACCACTGTACGCTCTATTCTTTTGATTTCTAATATTGAAATTGAATGATCAGTGGACATACTTAATAGAATTTTTGGGCATTGTAAATCTAGGAGATGAAATAGTTTACCCC
The DNA here is from genome assembly GCA_004027165.1 of Ctenomys sociabilis. Taxonomy (NCBI): domain Eukaryota; kingdom Metazoa; phylum Chordata; class Mammalia; order Rodentia; family Ctenomyidae; genus Ctenomys; species Ctenomys sociabilis. Next base: position 28,432 of record PVKA01005466.1, read on the forward strand.
AATGATGAGACCTAATGGATTTTCATGGCACTACCATAATATAATTTGTATAGTTTTAATGTATATTATTTTTCCAAATATGCAAATTATATTACCATGATTCTATTTTTAAGTTACCACATAAAAACTTGATTTTTTTTCTGTTTAATTTTACATATGGCTTCCATATCTGGTTAGGACCAATTGAATTCTAAAAACATTAACCATCTTCAAATTCTGTTTGTACTGCATGTAAATGGAGAAATTATTCCTGGACCCACTTACCACCTGGTTCTATCTTTTTATATTCAAAATGCATGTTTGACATATTTTGAGTAAAGTTGCAAATTTGGATTTTGTTTGTTTATTTGAATCTTAAGCCACACTGCAGTAAAATGAGAAGAAAAACGTAGTCACACCAAACAAGTTATAACATATGCCCATAAAATGTAAAATAAACAATGTATGATTTAGTTTATCCTATTAGAAATTCAGGTACTTATAAATGTATCTAACATCCAAGCTCAACATTGAGCAATAATCAAAAATCTGCATAGACCCAAATAAACTTATTAAATGTGAATTTGAGGGATTATTTAAAAACCCAGAGTAAGAAGATGTCTACAGTTATATCTCAATACGAAGAGATAGCCCAAAGGTATATATCTTACTCTTTTTACTGTGTGTGCTATAATGGTAAGGCTTCAGAAGGGAAGTATAAGTTTCAGAAAAAAGAACTGCTTTTCCATTTCGATGTTTTACAATTTACATTCATAAAGTTGGATGTTAATTTCAGTTAAGAAAAAAATGTAACTTACATATATAGTCTATTTGAATTTGTGAATGTGTATTTTGATTGCAAAGTAGTTAGGATTCATGAATTCTTCAGATCTAAGATAAGAAATATACACTGTAAAACACTTTCTCTTAGAAACTAATTTTCAATATTTTTCTCCTAATCATAAAGCTTGCTGGATTTGGTAGCTTTTCTGAACATAAGATTACTTTATATAGTAGCCTTTCAGAAGTATGTTATACATTATGTTTTTTATTATGCAGTTAAAAACTGAACAGACTAAATCTATACAAATTGTACATGAAAACAGTGATTTTCAGTGACATAGTAAGGTTTGAAACTTAAATCAATAATATCTAATTCGGCAGTGAATTGTATTTTTTTTTACTCAAAGTTGATATTAGATGTTCAGTAATACTTTTATTATCCCTATTAGATATATACTACTAAACTAATAATTCAGTAAGAATAAGTTACAAGTTAATGAATTTAATTTAATGTGCATTCTCCTCTGACAAGTGTGTACAGTCTGATCATAAGATTTGATGTAGCTGTAGGAGGACGAGTAAACACGACACAAACTGGGGCTTGAGAGCGCATAGCATACTGAGCACTGCAGCCTGCATCCTCTTCTAAACGCGGATGTTCAGCAACCCTACTGGAGAAAGCCATGAAGGAAGACACACAACCCGTGTTTCAGTCATCCTCCTTGAGCCTGCAACATAGAAATGAAGAATGCATCTTGAACACTCTAAAGCTACTACTGATGCAATAGGGAGCATAATATCTGTCTGTGTTCACCCTCAAAGGAAGATTTATGCAGAAAAAAATAAATACAAGTTTTAGAATGGTTTCTGTAACCAGTGAGCAAGCGAATTATAAATATAATTATTTTCTTTATAATTAACTAATGTGCTAAATTCACATCCATTGCTCTGCAATTGTTTCACCTGCCTTTGAAAGTCACATTATGGTTTATAACTGTAATGTCCTCGAAATCTTACATCTGCAAGGTGATTATATTGTGAGGAGACTACACATTACAACACTCATATTTTTTTTCCATTTTACATATTTGCCACGGGGTCTCACTACACATCTCAGGCTGGTGGTGACCCTCCTGTTTTCAGCCTTCCGATGCACCACCAGGCCAGGACTCGGTCACTGGCTCAGCATACCCAGGGGTAGGGCATGCAGGACCTGGAATCAAACCTCTGTCCCTAAGCTTGTCAAAGCAGGTGCTTAGTCCAATGAGCTATCTCATCCACCCTACATTCATCTTTTCATCCTTTCATTAGGTGAGTGTGGAAGAGCTGAATGGGAAGCATAAACTTGGTGCATAGTACAGATATGTTCTTACCCCTGATTGTCTCTGTCTCTGACTCTGTCTCTCTCTCTCTGTCTCGCTCATTCTAGAGACGAGCACATTTCCTTCATTGTGTTCCTTGTCCATGCTTTACTGTACTGGATCCAGTCAATGGTGGACAGCTTCCAAAAAAACTATGAGGCAAAACAAATCTCTACTCCCATAATTATCAACTGACTGACATTTCGTCTCAGCAAGGGATTTTTTCTTTTTTCTTTTTTTTTTTTTTTTTTTGCAGAACCGAGTATTGAACTCAGGCTTTTGAGCTTTCCAGGGAACTGCCTATTCTACTGAGCCATTTTCCAGGCCCCAGCAAAGGAAATTTGAAAATAAAAATTATATGTTTTTTTATACATTTCTCTTCTCTGCGAATTGTATATATCACAAGAACTACTCTCTAATTCTCATTGTTTGTAGAAGTTTTGTATCATTTCTATTTATTATTTTATTCTGTATTTTCTTTAGATCAAAATTTAAAATGCAAAATTTATTTAGATAAGATATTTCATTTTTATAGAATTATTTTCGTTTTGTCCCCTCCTAGAGTGACAGCTTATGTTCGCTATTATTTACCTTCCTCAATATGTACATGGCAGTTTGCTTTGTGATTTTAACATTACCTTGGACTATTGCTAAATGTCAATGGCAATATCACGGATCATTTTTTCCACACTCCCTATTTATAAGATCTAACATTTTCAGTATTGTTTTTCATAGTTTGTAGGTGGTATATCTTTCTTGCAGATCTTGGTGTTACTTTTCCTTCATTCTGGAATATGAGTAAGCACTTGATTCCTTAATTCTAGACAAATTCCAGTCATGGTATTCATACATGTTTTTTTTTGCACATTTCAGGTCTAGTGCTTTTGTGAAGTTAATTACTCTACAGTATAACTGAAAAACTTTAATCTACGTTCTCAAATTGATGTGTTTTCTTTTTAAAGGGAATAAAATAAAAATAAAATTAGCTTCAAAACAGGCTAATACAGTGTAATCTTAATTAATACACTGCATAGAGTTATATTCATAGTAGTTATTCAGAGTACAAGATATAGACATGAAATATCAGCATAAACCTCTCTTTTCAGTGAAATTAAGGAAAATTAGCTGCATATTCATCCTATCTTGTGTATATGTATGTATATTTATTTTTTTTTCTTTTCACCATGTTTCCTTTACCCTTTCCTCATCATGATTTTTCTTTCCTTTTGAACCGTTTGTTCCCAAATCACAATATCTATTATACATTTCGGATCATTTACTTGTTCAGTTTTTCACACTCCTGAGACATTATGACATTTAAACATGTAGGTTTGCTTTATTTCACCTGTGAATATGGCCGTGATTTGCATCCATTTACCTATAAGCCTTAACTTTATCCTTCTTGATGTCTGATATATATATATATATATATATATATATATATATATATATTGAGTAATATATATTATGTGATATACATATGTATAAGACACATATACAGACATAAAAATGTATAAGAAAACACATAATATAATCCATATATATATATATATACACACATCTTTTTATTCAGTCCTTGGATGATATGCATGTGGGTTGTTTCTAAGACTTAGCTATTACAAATTATGTGTTATAAAAATGGTTGGACATACATCCCCTAGGTGTGATTTTTTAATTTCTTCTACAAAACACCAAAACAGGAACAACTGGGGCAAATGGGAGCTGAGTTTCTTCGGGAATCTCTGCACTGGTTACTCCCGGTATCAGCAGCAGCACAGCATGGCTCCTTTTTCCCCACAGCCGCACCAGCACTTCACGATGACCACTCCCTGTGGGGTGAGATGGAGTCTCTGTCATCGTAATTTGTACCTGTTGAGTGACAAATGGTCTTGCTCATTTTTCATGTTTCTATTTTTCATTTGTACTTAATTTGAGAAGTGTGTTCATCTTGGATGTACATTTTTCGACTGGGCCTTTGAATTTGGGGGATCTGATTTTTTTCAATTCTTTATATCTTCTAGATATAAATCCTTTGTCTGAGGGATGACAACTATACATTTTTCCCACTGTATGGGTTTTATTTTCACTCTGTTGATGATTTTTTGCATGTGATAAAGCTATTAAATAGGGTGACATCCCATTTGTTGATTCTGATACTACTTCCTTTGCAGTTTTGATTTTATTCATGAAGTCTCTGCCTACACCTAAGTCTTCAAGATTCATATCAATTTCTTCCACTAAGTTTAGTATTTCTGTTTCAATATTTAGATATTTGATTCATTTTGACTTTAGTTTAATGCTTAGTGAAAAACACGAGTATAGTTTTAGTCTCCAGCATGTGGAAAGCTAGTTTTTCCAGCACCTTTTATGAATGGCACTGTTTTTCTTCCAGTGAACATGTATGGCTTATTTGTGAAATATAAGGTCTCTAAGTGGGTTTGTAGTTGTGTTTGCGTCTTCTTTTCTATCCCACTATTCCTCTGGTCCATTTTTCCCAACACCGTGTTGATGCTATTACAGTAAAATTGCAGTAAAATTTCAGGTCTGAGATTGTGATGCCTTCTGAGTTGCCCTTGTTGACCAGAAACACTTTTGCTATTCTATATCTCTTCCAGTTCCATATGAATTCTAGGAATGTTTTCTCTGGATACATGAGATACGATGATGGCATTTTGATTGGGATTGCATTAAATATATATAGCCACGTTCAGAGTATAGTCCCTTTTTGATATACTGTTTGAGCTCTTTTTACAGCTTTCTATAAATTTTATTGTACAGATCTTTTGCATCCCTTGTTATAGTGGTTTCTAGATATTTCATTTTTCAGATGCTACTGTAAAGGGTGTACTTAGCCTAATTTCTCTCTCTGTGAATTCGATGCTTGTGTAATAGAATGCTAGTGATTTTTGAGTACTGACTTTGTGGTCACTATTGAATTTGGATATTAAATCTAAAAGTCTTTGGTACAGTATTTAGGGTCTCTATGAAGAGCACCATATCATCTGTAAATAATGATCATTTGACTTCTTCCTCTCTTGTTCTTATCCCTTCTTTGTCTCTCCTTTGTCTCATCTTTCTGGATAATATTTTAAGAACTATATTGCATAGGAATGGTGGCAGTGGACTAGTTTTCTTTCTTTCTTTCTTTCTATTTTTTTTGTATTTTTATGAAAGGTTACCGGGAGTTCACGGTCTCACTACTAGACTGGACACATAAGGATCTGCCTGTTTACTGTCTCCCAGGAACTGGGATTACAGGTGCCCCACACCACATCCAGGCTCAATTGCCCTCTCAGCAATCCCTGGGGGTGTGAGTGGCACACCTGGCCCTGGGATCGAGACCCTGCTCCTCTGCCTGTTTGCAGGCGCTTCAGTTGGCTAAGCTATTTGGCTGCCCTGACTATTTTTCCCTGATTTTAGAGTGAAAACATTTAGGTTTTGACAATTTAATGTGACGTTAGCTTTGTTTTTGATAGTCATGGCTTTTATAGGATTGAGGTAAGGATGATTCCAAAAATTGAGGTTTTATATTCTGCTACATAAAAAATGCTTTCAGCTTTTACTTCCATTCTCTATTCACATTTACTTTTACAAATGCATGTATTCATACATATATATAGGTATTCCTTGAGGAATATATATTTCACATGTGCATTGGTAATCTTTTTCTTTTTTAACTAAGTTGTCCTTATATAACACTTTTTTTTTTCTTTTTTAATGTATTTAGTGCAGGGTCTCCAGGGTTTTTGTCACAATGGTTGGACTAGGAAGGGATCCTCCTTTTCCAGCCTCTCAAGTGCAGGGATTACATCCACCACCGTTCCCAGTCTCAATTGCTGTCTTACCGTACCCCAGGGTTGGGGCCAGCATGGCAGACGGTGTCTGGGATCCAACCCTGCTTCCTGTGTCTGCCTACGCAGGCACTGCAACCTACTGAGCTATCTGACCAGCCTTTTTCATTCTTTTAAAGAAGAATGGATCTTGGGGACACTATATTTATCATGATGTTTATCCTCAGTAACTCCAGTAGAAACTCCTAATTATCACTGATAACAGCTTGCATAGCAATTGTTCTTGAAATTTGCTCTCATATTCATAAGGCTGATATTAACTTTTTTTGTTGAATTTATTTTCCTCGTAAATGCATCTGCATTTCTTCATACACAGGAACTTTCAGGTAATAATTTATTCACTTTAAATGCTTATTCTAAATCTCTCTTAATCTTTTCCCTAAACACCTCATTCTGAATGAATATTGCCTGTTTTTTAATCCAAAGATAATAATGAATCATCCTGGTGCACAGTATGATACTTTAGTACTTTTTATACTTCAGTTATCCATTATAGCAAATATTTATCATTTTATGTGAAGAAAATATTCAAAAGCTTCCATTCAATTACTTTGAATTATAAAATAAAATGTAGTTAACTAAAATCAACACCTATGTAATAGAATGCTATAACTTGCTGAGAAATATGATTAAACTTGCTGTCACTTTGATTGGCTGTTTTTAAAAGGACAATAAATGGCTAATATTGGAGAGGAAGTAGAGAATGGACAACTTTTATACATGGTTGGTGGGAATGTAAATTAGCCCCACCATATAGGGAAAGTAGGAAAGTATCTCTGTAAATTTAAAACTGAATTATTACATGACACAACTATCCCACTACTGTGCATATATCTAAAAAGTTAAAAAAATACTACCATATTAGCAGTATTAACAATAATAACTACGAAATCAATTTTATTGTCTATTTATATTTTACACCTCACAAAGGGCTGGCCAGATAGCTCAGCAGAGTAAAGCCCCTGCTTAGGCAGGGTGCAGCGGCCGGAGTTCAATCCCCAGCCTGCTGTGCCAGCCCCCCCCTGCAGCACGCTGAGATGGGGATTGAGACTGGGTGTGGTGGCGCGTGCCTGTAATCCCAGCATTTGTGAGGATGAAAACAGAAGAATCACTATGATTCTGATCTGTGTAGTGAGTCCCTGTAGACCCTGTACTAAAATTAAAAATAAATAAATAAAAATAAATAAGTTTTCCATTTCTGGTTTTTCAGGGTGTATGTATATTATATCATTTCTGAATTGAATATTCTTAATTATGAATGATATTTCACTTCACAGAAAGTTATGCATGATGTCATAGGCGCTATATCATACTATTCTTTGAATGTTATGTGATACAGTTAGTGCCAGTCCCACATTTAGGAAAGGCTCCAACAATAGTGCTTCTGTTCAGAAGTGGACAAGCATCACTATATTATGGCATGTAAAGTCAAACAAAATGCGTGTTTTTAAATCTTCTTTAATTTCATTTGTTTTGTTTAAACATTCTGGTTTCCTGCTTTCTCTGTAGTGAAGCCACAGAATTCCTTTCTCCTTTTATTTTTTTTGTGGGACCCACTATTCTATTAAAATTAGGTTCACTGAAATTTAGCCCATATTTAGATCTACATATCCTGATGTTTCTTAAATAAATAACATTCACAACATTAGTCAAACTACAGCCTTCCCATTTTATTTTAGCCCTTTTACCACATTATTGTTTGGTCTATTTATTAATTAGATAGATAAAGAAGTAACTTTTATTTCTGTGTTCAAATCATCTTTTCCTTCCATTGTTCAGAAATCTTAGGTTATTTGTGTAATTCTTAGACATTTTCGGTACTGAATTCTTTGGTCATATAATTTAAGTCAGAAGTCATAAAGAATTTCATTAATGTTTATTTATCTATCTATTTATTTCTTTATTTATTTTAGTACCAAGTGTAGAACTCAGGATCTTGTGCTTGTCAGACAGATGATTATACCTCTGAGCTGGATCTCCAGCCCAAGAATTTTATTGGTGTATTTATAGTATTTGCATAATTTTACTGGGGAGTCTCTAAATTTAATTTTATATTTGACATTGTCATTTCATCCTTTTTCCAAAGGAAAAAATAAAGTAACATTATAGTAACTTAATTGATAAAAGTTTATCATTTGTAAGGTGAGATCTACAAAGAGGGTGCTTGAGATTTAATTGATTTAGTCACAGAACTTCATCAAATATGAATGATTTCTATGTCTTTACTCCACTGTTGGTTAGAAGTTGGTTTTCAACTTCAAGATTGTGTCCTCATGGGTAACAAAATTGTATCTACCACTCCAATATTTATCTTTCCACTGAAGAAATCCCTGAAAGAACAGCAGTTATGATTGTCTGCTAATACATATTTCTCCCATATATTCAAATAGCATTTAACTTCTACTCACTATAAAATGGAAGACATTTGTGGCAGATGGAAGTCCTAGCTTCTTTCATCTGCCACAAAATCCTTCAGTACTTAGTAAATGCACTGATAATATGACAGCAGGCAACATTTCTAAAAAATGGCATATATGCATGAATAACTTAAATATATGCCTAAGCGTACATTATACTGTAATTATTATTAACATAAATAGATGTGTGTGCATTATCATTAAATTATAGATTATTGAATCTAAGACTATGCTTTCCAGTAGAACTAAGTAGACAAAGTAAAGTAATGTAAAATACTGTTTGCTTTAGTCATAGATCTAGATAAAACACACTGAGTCTGGTTGCCAAAATTTAGGGCAAGGACGGAGCCGAGATAACCAGTCTTGTGTACAAGACTCTACTATTAATCTTAATTAGTCACAAGGATAATGAACATCTAAGTCTTGAGAAAAAAATACTTTAAGCAACCAATCTATATATTATCCCTTCATTTATAAAAAGTAAAATTTTTATTACTTTTCCTACAGGTGCCTATCTTTGAAGCACTATTTAATATATCTCTCTTAATTCTTCAGTTGGTTACCTTGTTCAATTCCTTTTTGTTTTTTGATTGTTTTATTTTTTATCATTTTATTGAGAAACAATTAGCAAGGAGACAATTTCAAAACCAATTAGTAGAACAGTTTCAATAATGAATACATTGAATATTGTTGTCTTCTTAGTGGTTATTCATAGTACAAGACGAAGACATAGTATCCTTTCCACAAGCACTATTAGAACAAATCTTTCTATTCATTTAATTAAGATAAATTAGCTGTGTATCTATCCTATACAGATACAAAATGGTCATTCATTTGTATCACCTTTTTTGTTTAGTTTTGTTAGAGATTGATATTCCATTGTCATTTAAATATTGTAGGCACGTGATTTCAGCAAAATATTCCAATGTAGTCCAGTAGTCCATAATACTAGTGGGTTATCCATAGGACTGGCAATGTCAGAAGTTGTTGACTTGAGCCTTTTACAGCCCAGAATATTAATATGGCTTTAGTTTTTATACTTCAATTTTATACTTTTCTGCTGGATGGTTAAGACAAGATAAAGCAAGACCTATATAAGAAGAAATGTAACTTTTGTATCTGACAAAGTCAGTCAAATCCCTTCAGGATTTAACCTAAAACCCTGTACCACAATTTGTAGATCTTTTGTCAGTGCCAGCCATGTGGATGAGTCATGGCCATTGCTTGACCAACTTATACACTGGTTTCTCTTCAGATCACATAAATTTTTCGCCTTTCAAATCCTTTAATATGCAGACTTCAATGTCTACAGTAGTCTTCAGTATGCATATAGTACTTTTTATTAAAAATTTAAAAATATTTACAGTCTCCAGTACTGCAAAAATTTTAATGCTTATTTAGTATTTTTATTTATATTTAACTTGTAACTATATATCATTATTTCAATATAAAAAATAATTCTCAAAAAGAAATATTTTGATGAATGTGTATCTAAAACAATAGGTCATGGAATAAACAGTTAAGTACATAAATTTAAAATCTTCAGGTACAAGAAATACCTGATGTTTGAATTCTAAACAGATTTCAGTGATACAGACTTATTCAGAAAAGCACAATAGACTAAAATATTGCATAATGAAAACATTTGGAAAATATATTGTTTTTGCATAATTATAATCTTGATTTTTAATCTCCAAAGCAAAAACTAATTGCTTTCAGACCACTGTGAATAGGAAAGATAGATGATGATTAATTCAAATGATGTGTTGATATAGTCTCCTGTTTTCTCCTTACTATCTATCTGTCTTTCTGCAGCTAACTGAAATAATATTTATTTTGCTACATAATTCTATAAAATTAAAGATATTGGGATCAGCAAAACATGAAAAAATAATCTATTAACATATGGATATGTTTTATTGTACTCAGGAGGCTACATCACAGGCAACATAAGGGATAATACAGTACTGAGAACATTGTCTTTAACATAAAAATTATGTGTAGATTTTATCAAATATTTGTGAAGCCTGAAAGAATGTTGTGTCAGTCTAAGACTTAGAAGGAAAATGAAAAAATAATGTAAATATCACCAATGACCCTAACATAATTATAATAAAAATAAATAATCCCTGCTGTCTAGTGATATCATAACCCTCATAGTATCATAACTTATGTATTTGTGGAATCAAAATTCTACTGTGAAGCCAGCCAGACAAAAGTAGAGCCCACAAATTTATGAAGTTTTGTGAAGACCATGATACTTGAAGTAATAATAACTACAAGACACTTTTAATTATTATCTTCAAGTGTATTCCTAATTGAAAAAGTTTGCCAAAAAGCAGTGTATTGCACTATGCCAATAACCACCACATATATCTTCTGCCCACCTCATTGAATTTCATCTTGAAATCATATTGAGTGACTGATCTGTAGTGTTTAAGTAGTCACTCAACAGCTTGTACTGTGACAGAATCCCTTAAGTAAACAATTGTGAGAATGTCATTAAGCAACATGAATCTATGTGAAAATATGTTGACATGTGTGTTTCTTTGGGAGAAATTGAAACATCACATCAGTGTGTTACACAATACAACAGCCAAGAAGCTCAAGGTATACTATGTTGGTCATGTAGAAATCTTTAGTCCTAATAAAAAATCTTTCTAAATAATCCTGACTTCTGTTGGGCCTCCTATAGAAGTCATACTGATCAGTTCAGTGATGTCTGCAACGGATTAAATCGATGTGAAATTAATTTTTTCACAGTCTTGCAGGCTAAAAATCCAAGATCAGCCTTCTGTCAAGACAAAGATGAGTGAAACACCTTTTCTAGTCTTTGGTGTGTACATCCTCCTTTCATGTTCTTACATAGTTTCTTGTCAGTTTGTCGTGGAACAGAAATGCAGAGTATGTTCTTTATTTCTTTTTCTGAAATCACTAATATCTTCATAAGACTATCACCACTATTGCAAGATTACACTGGAATATGTGTGTAAGAAAGTTAACCCAAGTAAAGAAAGAACATAAGACCGGAGATGATGGAAACCAAGAGACTATATTCAAATTTACAATAACTTATTTCAGCAAAACAAAATATTTTCTGTGTGTACATTGATAGTATTTTAGATTAATCTTCATGCACCATTTATTAAATTAGTCTTTATTTAATACTTTTAATATTCTCTCTCTCTCTAAAGACCAAAATGTTCATTGAATTTGTGACATCATATAAAAATGAAAATCGTACTTGGATGTCAAATGTATCCTTTTCACATAACAAACAAGTATAAATAATTTATTTTAAATTTTATTTAATAGAAAATCATACCAACTACATAATGTTTTATAATTTCTTTGGTGTGTACCTGTTGCAAACTTTTTTGAAACATGTGAGTATGCTACATCTTCAAGAGGGGAAACAAATTTACGTGAATAATTATTTTGAAAAATTGGGGATGGACTACAAGTAGGCAGAAAAAGAACCCAACTAGCTTTCAAGTAATTAATTTATTCATACCTAAGGGAGAGGATAACAACTAATTTAAAAAGATATTAATTAGGTGTGGCCAAAGTTGTCATTCTGCATTAAATTGGATATAAGTCTGCCTCTATATTTAGTGATAAATTTTGGCTTAAATGGGCTTCCATATGTGGTAAAATATAACCCAATTTAATGTATAAATGACTTAATGTAAAAGCTATTGTCAAACAACTGTTATTTTGTGATATAACATGTTTGCTTCTGGAAACAAGATAAAATATTCAGGAGTGAACTGATTTGACATTCGCTAATTAACATTAAATAATTTTATTTAAAAATGTAGAGTAAAAATGAAAACTAAAGCAAACATGGTCAAAGTTTGACATTTAGTAAAGCTGAGTGAAGCATAAGTTTGAATTCCTTTTAGGAGTTTAAATATCTTTCTGCATCTGATATTGTTTCCATACCAAAATTTTAAAGAGAAGAAAAATAAACTTTTGTTTTTAATAATCTTTTTCTACTTTGATTTTGAAAAATCACCAGAGGAGCTGTGTATTTTTTTAAAGGCTTAAAATTGCTATTTAAAATACTTGCAACTAAGGGTAGGCAAGAGAGCTCAGCTGGCCAAGTGCCCACGTAGGCAAATGTAGAGACGGGGTTCAATCTCCAGTACCGCTGACAACAGAGTCTGGGCATGGTGGTACATGCCTGTAATCTTTAGCTGGAGAGGCTAAAAATAGGAGGATCACTATGAGTCCAAGCCGCACAGTGAGACCATTTACAAAATGCATTTAAAAATAAATAAAATGAAATAAATGGATTTTCAAGTTTACAATGAAAGATCACCTGTAGGAACTGCCTTTGTGAACTACACACCACAGTACATGTCTGGCTAATGGAAGAAAGTTCGGTTTGAACTTTTTCCTTACAAGTTGTCTTTCATTGATTGTAATATTATCTCTCCAGAAACAGCAAGTGAGAAGTAACATGGGGCATAAATCTCTTCCATGTTTTTAGTTTCAGAAGCTTGATAAGGGAGTTAGTGCCTGGGAAGCACTTATTCTACTGAGCTATCGCCCCGGCCCTTGCTTTCCCCTTATTTTTCTTCAAAATAACTAACAAACTTGTAAGTACTCTTCATTTTGGCTATTTGCATAAACTCACTAAGATTATTCTAAGTTTTTCCTTTTAACTTTTTGGTAAGGTTTAATTTCAAGTCCATTCATATAATGATATTTAATCTGAATTAATAAATTAATTAAACATGATTTAGTTTCATTTTTATTTTAATGTAATTTTGTCACATTGATTTTCTAAATGTTTTATAAGGCCTAAATATCCTACTTCAATAGCTTGCTATGCTCACCTTATATATTATATAACACGTACAAAGCCAAGCATTAATGAACTTATTCAAAAACTATAGTGTCATTCATGCTAACCAATTTTTCTGCCCTTGGAATTTGTGCAATTGGTCTTTAATCTGCCTTGTAGAAGGAACAGAGAAAAGGCCAGTCAATTAAATATATTTGCAAATAAGACAATTAAAAGAATGTGTATGTGTGTGCAGCCAGCTCAACCTGACTTGAGGACAGGCCTGGCATTGCATATGTTGCTGGCAATCAAACCTTGGCTCCTGCAGTTGCCTAAGCTTTCCTAAGCAAGTGCATTAGACCACTGAGCTATCTCACCAACTCTAAAAGGAGACACTAATCAGTGTAGTGCTGTGTGTAAAAATTGGAGGAAGGTTAGTTTAGATTAGCTCATCTTGAATGTCTTGATCTGAGACATATATGGCTGCACAGTGGTCCCTGGGAGAAGAGCTAGGCACTTAATTTTGGGAACAGTCCATGGTAAATATACAGGAGAACTGGGAGTACATTTCATGTGCTAATGGGAAAGAAAGGAAATGTTACTGAAATTTAGTGAAGGAGACATGGAGACTTAGAGACAGAGAGTGAGAGAGAGAGATAAGAGACCCACAGGATAGGGACACTTCAAATAGCAATACGAATAAAATGGGCATTTTAATTCTGGATGTATGATAAGTTATTTTACTTTAATAAGTCCATATAACAGAAGGAAACATTTATTGTAGAAGAAAAATATTTGAAAGCAAAATATTATTTAGATAATTAAAATGATTTAGAAAATGGTGTCAGACTTCTGAGAGGACTAGAAGTGGCTATGATTTGGATATTACAGGAAGGGACCGAGGAAGTGTCCTACATTTTCAACTTTAGCAAAGCAGAACAATGGAAAGATTAAAGGATCTTCCCACGATATACACATATGAGTCAATTTTGGAGATCAAGAATACTTCCAAGGTCATGTAGATTCATACCATTCCTGAACGTGTATACTGTTCTATCAAGTAATGTATTGTTTTGATGCATGAAAACACAAATTCATAACACAAATTCACAGTCTCTGACAAATGGTCTTTTCATTATAACTTTAATTTTAACATGTCCACTTAGAATCATGTGAATATATTTATGGGCAATGGATAATTTAATACATGTCATATTAAATCCTTTTCTCCAATATAGTAGTGCACTAACAACCCAATTAATAGCTGTTTAATTTAGCTTATACCTTCAGAGGATGCAGGCCATGTTTTCCTGGCTCTAAGGAAAAACTTCTTGGCTGAGGGGCCTAGTGGAACAAAGGGACTTAGACTTGGCAGTTAGAAAGCAGCATGGGGGCAGCACCTGGGAGGAGGCACTAGAGACCAGAAAGAAACCCGGAGATCAGGCTTCCATGATGCACCTTATCAGGGAACACCCAGAAGTTTGCTCTACCAGCTACACTGACATCCTACTTCAAACATCCCAGATGTGCACAATGTGTAAGGATCAAATCCAGCTAATAAATATTATTTTTATTTTTTCATTTCTTCAATGTGACCAATTAAATCCACATTGTACATGTGTTTTATAGGAGGTCAAATTAAATCACTTTTTTACTAGGCAGAGTCTTGCTATGTGGTTCAAGCTACCCTTGAATGCACTATATAAATATATCTAGCTTTGAACTCATGCTGGGGTTTGAATTGCACCCTTCCAGACCCAGGCTAAACTATTGCTAAGGTATGGGATTGTAGAAAAGTGAGAAAGACTTACTCAGTACTCTTAAGGCCCAGGATTTCATTCCATGGGGCAGGAGGATGACCACCAAAAAAAAAAAATTAATAAATAAAAATTTAGTATCCTGACTTAATGATTACTTGATAATTATTATTTTCAAACTAATATAGTAATTTTTGAGTCTACTCATCCCAGAAATTAAACTATTTTTAGTTTACTTTCATGTGGCACACGCGTTACATCTTTGTTTCTTTTAGTGTTTTTTCACACTTGCACTTATTTGATATTATTTTTAGTACCTGTGTGAATAAAGATGAGGCACAGAGAAGAAAGTAGCACTTTTTGTTGAGATCTTTTATAATCTTGACACAAATCAAGGCCAGAATTTGCAGGCGATTCCACAAGTATTTTCTCTCAAGTCCCATTGGCTGAATTGTGGCTGGTAATGGTCTGGAAAAGGAAAGCCAATTTGCCCCTTGATGGAGATTGCTGCACCAAATGTAGCAAAGAGCTTTGGAAAATGTGACACGCTCTCTACTCCACAGTGAAAGAGTCGATTAGTTTCTTAGTTCTCTTTTTTTGTGTAAAAGAAAGAGGTCTTGTTTGTTAATTCCTTTTACTCTCACACACTGACTTTCTCAGTACTGTTGTTGCTTATATAAACACCTGTAGGGTTTTATTTATGAAAATAGACTATAGTAAATGTTTTAAAATTTTAATTCATCTGTAAATAATTATTTCTAAACATAATTTTATGAGGTGAAACACTTCAGGGCTAAGTTGATTATAAATATAAATGATTTTTTGAGAGTAAAACGCTTTACTTTTAACATTTACACATTTCTCAGTCTCTTTTATAATTTTATTTTGAAGAATAAACACAAGAACAAGAAAAAAAAAGCAAAGACAAAAACAGTAACATATAACAATACATATGTTACAGATTTTCAAAACAAGAATATCTTATTAACAGTGATTAATATATCATCTATTTTTATCATCAAATATATTACTCAGATTAACAGATATAGTTAAGCAAGATGGGACATATGCCTGAATAATACCATATGTTTTCACAAAATCTTAAATTTTTGTTCTTGTCTCTTGTTTTCTTTTATTATCTTTTAAAAAAATTACTTGAAAGAGAGTATAGTAATAATTGATATGACATTAGAAATGAAACACGTTTAGAAGACCAAGATAACAGGTATTTTAAATATGGTTTTGTATTAGATATTGCTGTCCTCGATGTATTTTTTTAGTTCACAGATATTATATGGAGTTAGTCAGGGTGAGAATTACATACATTAACTGCTATTTTCAAACACCTGATGGAAATTCTTAGGACTACTGCCTTATCCATTGTGTGTGTGTGTGTGTGTGTGTGTGTGTGTGTGTGTGTGTTTGCCCTTACTTTATTTCCTAACTTTTCTCCTTTCTCTCTCCATTTTTATACAATGGGGTATTATTCTGCTACAAAAACAGACCAACTTGAATCCTTTGTAGGTAACTGCGTGCAACTTGAGGCTATATGTAAGCTGCTAAGTGAAATAAACCAGACCCACATGGTAAATATTGCATTGTTTCTCTAGCATAAAAACTCAAAAGAAATAAAAACTGAGTGGTATAATAGATACAGTTAAATGGAAACAAACAGAACTTAAGGTTTTAAAAACAAACAGAGAAAAATACATTTCTCAATATTAATTGCCAAAAAACTAGCACTTCATTTTCCAGATTGACTTTAAAAATAGAATCTGATTATGCAATAGCTACTCATTTAGTTAATAGCTATGAAAACTTGTCTTTACTTTTTACTTATTTTATGTTTTTACAAAACATAAAAAGATAAACATGTATATATTCATGTAAAATTAAATCAATGAAACGTGTAATTAAAATTGGTGCTTTCTATTTTTCTGACAGCTTAATATAGTCATTTTATAGCTATATATGAGGCAACTTTTCAATTATAAAGCTAAATCAATCACTTGTTAGACATGCAATTTAAATAAACTTATTTAATTGAAATAAACATTAAAACTGTATTTTAAGGAAGAACCTACAGGGTGTTCAGGGTCTCGCTACTAGATCAGACTTCTAGCGGTTCTCCTGTCTGCAGCCTCCCATGTGCTGTGACTCCAGGCGTGCGCCACCACGCCCAGTCTCAGTTGCAGTCGCAGTGCTCCCAGGGTCAGGGCCAGCCTGGTAGGAACGGGGATCGAATCCCTGACCCGCTTTAATCTGCTGAGCTATTTGCCCAAGCCTTATAATTCTTGAAATATGTTTTATATGTCTATATGTTTTCTTGGAAAGAAATAATTAGATAAATGTAAACTTGCAATCATGTTTCAGAAAGTACTTGTTAAAAATATATATAATCTAAACACAGTCTTTGTCGTGTCGTAGTTTTGCATGCTTCTGAAAAAGTATCATTACAATAAATTTTGTAGTGCAAAATGTGTAGAAACATTTTTATTATGAATACTAAAAATGTACAACACCTAATGTAGCATAGAGATACAATGTAATTTTATCAAATTTATCCTGAAGGATGCATATAAGATTGATACTATATTTGAATATAACCTGGGATTAATAGAATCACAAATTTGAAATAGACTTAAAGAAACACTAAGTTTCAACTGACTACCTTTATAAGATTCCTGATTATGAAGCTAGGTATTAAGCACTCCTCAAAGACTTAAAAATCCACAAAGATATTATTTAACAGAACATTCATCTCATTCATTTAGCAGATAATGCTTGAGTGTCTCCTTCAAGCACATAGCGATTCAAGCAGTCTGGAAATCGGAAAGTAGAATAAATTGCTCCTATGCAAATGACTGAGGACATGTGAATCCGCACTTTAGTAAGAGTAAACCTTTCTGTTCCTGGGCAAAGCTTAAAAAAATATACAAAGAAATGATGCTCAGAAAATGTTTCATGGTAATACTACAGTAACTAATGAAGGGAAATGTTTTCCAGTGAGAGTGACAGAAGTGAAACCAAAAGAAAATGCAGAAAGTTGTAAAACAGACATAATGTTCAAGGAACATACAAACGTTTGTCCATCACTGGCAAGGAGGCCACTAAGAACAATGACATACAGTGATATTGCAGAAGTAAATCAAAGAAAATCACGCATAGCTTATGTCATTTGCTCTATTTCTCAGTTTCTAGCTTTCAAGCCATGATTTTTGGAAATCACACCTTGCTTTCTTTCATTGCTGTAATCATTTGATGGAACCATTTAGATACAACTGGTCAGCAATAGTGTAATTCTTCTCAGATGTAAAATTTTCAGCTCATCTTGAGCTGAATCTGAATTCAGATTCAGAATTTATAACCACCATGAAATACATTAATTTATAAACTTTTCTATTCTGTAGTCTTCACTACAGGTTTTGTTTGTTTATTTTCCTTTTATTATTTTTGGATGGAAGTCACAATTTACTCTGAGTACTATACTGTTGTGAGCATTTCCCCAAATTTAGGTAAAATTCTTTCAGGTTGAAATGGTGACTGTTCTGATGTGTAAGTTCTTCTCATTCTTACAGGAAACCTCTCTTTTTCCTCCTATTCTCTTGACCTTAAAGTAACAGCAACCTTGTTAAAAATGAGCTGTGGTTCAGGAAATCAAGTCTTCCGATTAAATTGTACATACGTAATCCATACCTTGGTATTCCATGAGAAACCTCCAAAATTAGGGAAAAAAATATATATCGTTATTCCCCCAGATATTTCTGCTTTCCTACACAGAAACATACAGCTATATAAAGGCTGATCATATAGAGCAGCATACTAAAGTTTTAAAACATATACAATTAAAGACACTGCCGTCAATAGACCGCCAAGTAGAGTCCATGGCCCTCAGCCCACTTACCCTGTGGTTCTAGCCACTTTGCAAAAACAGTTCTGCACATTCTTGTCTCTTATTTTATTTATTTATTTATGTATTTATTTATTTATATATTTATTTATTTGTGTGTGTGTGTGTGGCCAGTTCAGCTCAACCTGGGGGTTAGGTGGGTGTGGCATGTAGTGCTGGGGATCGAACCACGGACCCTGTGCACTTGCCTAAGCTTGCCTGCTTTAGACTGCTGAGCTATCTCACCAGCCCTTTCCTGAGTATCATTATGAGTTGTGATGAAAATATGGTGATCATAACTGCTAAAAGTCATCTGATGAAATATATGTGTAAAACACAGCAGCATATCCTTTTTTATCTTCTCATGGTTCTGAGAATTCCAAAATGTCAAAATCACCATGAAAAATTAAAAAAAATTGAATTTACACATAATGATAAGGCAGCTGTGACATTAAAGTTGAATTCCAGAGCTGTTTAAGGAAGTGGCAAGAACAATGGGATATTTATTGAAAAACAGCAGGGTATATTTTGGAGGACATTAATTGCAATACATCTTTTAATGTAATAAATATTTTGAATTTAATCATTTGATATATTTTGTGATCACACCTCACATATAGTTTTATGTGCAGTTACATAATTTAGCACATAGTTTTTCAATATTTTATAGCTAAAAAATCCAACATTAAAGGGATACTTGGCAGGACAATAAGTAAAAATCCAAAATGGTCAATAATTATTGTAAAATAATTATGTCAATATCAAAATTGGGCTGGCCAAATAGCTCAGTGGATTAAAGCACCTGCAAGCAGGCACAGGGGCTTGGGGTTTGATTCCCAGGCCTGCCATGTGAGTCCTACACCCAGGGAGCACTGAGACTGCAGTTGAGATTGGGCATGGTGGTCCACGCCCATAATCCCAGCTCTTGGGAAGCTGTAACCAGGCAGATCACTATGAGTCTTATCCAGTAGTGAAACCCTAAACACTCTGTAGATCCTTCCCAAAAATACAAAAAAAAAAAAAAAAAAAAAAAAAGTCAAAAGATTAATCTGATATTGAATGAATTGTCTCTCTACCAAATTCTTTATTTGGATTCTTAAATCTCAATACTTCAAATGTGACAATATTTTAAAATGAGACATTTAGAAAGATAATTAATTTCAAAAATGTTGACATAATACTGAGCTCTTGATTCATTGGGAGAGGGCTACGTGACACAGTGAGATGCACATGGTCTGTGAGCACAGAACGAATTCTACTTGAGGACAGAGAGAGAAGCCTACCAGGCTGGAGCAGAGACTGCGGGGGTACTTGTGCTGATCACCCTTGGCCTTGGACTTCTAACTCTAAGAATTCCAAGAAAATACATTAGTATGGTTTAATATATCAGTGTACAGTGTTTTATTAAATAACCAGAATGCACTAATATATCCCTCTCTTATAGGCAAAGAAGGACAACTAAATACAACTATTCTCCCCAAGCTAACTCTAAAACAGACAAAAACATGAAAATACAATTGACAGGGAATCTACAAATACTCTTTAGATGTACAAAAAAGTTATATAAGCCCATTCATAATAAAATAGTTTTGTGGACCGGGGAGATATTTCAGTAGAATAAGCGCTTGCTTATTCTACTGAAATATCTCATTCTCAATTTATTTATTGCAGAATGAGGGCTTGCAAGCCCTCATTCTGCAATAAATAAATAAATGAGTAAATAAATAAAATAAAGTTAAATACCTTCATGACACCTGAACTGTGTTCAGTCTCCTTATTCAAATTGCTACAACACCTATAGGTTTTGGAAAATGTCATAGTTTTCCAAACCTCAGCTCGTTTTTTCTGTGAGTGGAAGCCTTCTTTCAATAAGTATTAGTTAATCATAAATTTAGTAGGTGGTTTCCCTAGCATAATTGTTTTTCAAATTTAAGTATACATATTAGCACTTTCCCTTAGTTTCACCAAAATATATAAAGTAAATGAAATTTTCAGTGTTTTATAACAAGTGAGACGTAACCTCCTACACCATGTGTTAAAAAAAATGGAATCTTGCATTTTTTTCCCAGACTGACCTCTTCTGACAGACAGCCCAATTGATCCTCTTTCCTCACTCCTCTGTGGAATGGAGAATATACACACAGCCTAGTGTCCAGGTGCTATGCAGGGACATGTTGAATACTGTAGAGAGTAGACAATCATTTATATGTGTACATTACATTTACAACTAAAATACAAAGCCCATGGAGGAGGAATACAATACACAGATGAAGATTATGTTGGTGAAGATGGGAGAGTCTGGAGAGATATGGTCTCTCCAAATACTGCCTCTAGGCGGAGTTTCACACACTGAATGTCCACCATTTGGTCCCTCATACCTACTACCACATTTTCTCAGTCTTGCACATGAAGACCTATCTCATTATTGCTTGACTACAACTCTCATCAGTATCTCAAGACTGTCCTCAAAATCATCAAGATGACTTGACCAAGACACTTTGCTTATCTATACCTGAAATCAGGCCATTAGAAAGCTTGCACTGGGAAGTGAAGAAGCAATAAAATCCTCCCTGTTTCATCCCAGTGCAACTGCCACTTCTATCCTTGCTCACTTATTTCTCCTTCTTGTATGTTTTCTCGCAAAGGGTTCACCCAAGAGGGGGAAATACCGGTCAGAATGCCAGTGGAGTTCAAAGTCTTGATTCCCTGACTGATAAATTCTTTCAATCTGACCACAGCTCTCTAGACTCTCCCATGTTAACAGATAAAAGCTTCATCTGTGTACTGTATTCCTCCTCCATGGGTTTTGTACTTTAGTCGTAAGTGTAATGTATATGTATAAACTTTTTCTGTACTCTGTCCCAGCTGGCACCAGGTCATGTGCTGTATTTTTAGTTCTGCAGAAGGGTGAGGAGGGAGGATCACTTGGCCCGTCAGTCAGTGGAGGTCAGTCTGGGAAACAAATGCAAGATTCCACTTTTGTTAACAGCAAAAAATTATACATACATGACAAACATGATATATTTAAAATGATATCTTGACACTTGTAAAAAATTATCTTTCTTAATAGAAGAGGAATGTTTTCAAATGGAACAATCATGCTTATTACAATAGAATTAACAGTTCTCTTAATAAGAAGGCATAGATTTCTAAACTAATGTTGTAGCTACCACAAAGTACATTTACATATATGTCTATTTTTAAATACAAAATAATGAGTGAGACTGTGGAAAATTGGTGAAGAATTAGT
This sequence comes from Ctenomys sociabilis, assembly GCA_004027165.1. Classification (NCBI taxonomy): domain Eukaryota; kingdom Metazoa; phylum Chordata; class Mammalia; order Rodentia; family Ctenomyidae; genus Ctenomys; species Ctenomys sociabilis. Next base: position 50,511 of record PVKA01005466.1, read on the forward strand.
ACTTTGGAAATGAGATCATGCTATGATTATGAAATTTTTATTCTATTTGTTATGTAACTATATGTTGATTTTTCTAATGACATCAAAAATTGTATCTAATGGAGTTCTTGATTCATCATAGTCTTTTTAAAACACTGATTTATTTTGAAAATATCACATTTATTCCTCTGTTTCCTAGAGTTAAGTTTTCTTTAATTATCTTACAATTGTTCTATTATTTTTCTTATTTTAATTTTTATGATTACATGTTTGCAGTAATAAAGGTTGTGTTTATCATGCAGATTTGAAACCTATACTTAACTATTATTGTCCCATTACCCTTACTTCTGCTGACTTCAGTGCATTTCAGGTGTGTGTGCAAAATATAATAAAGTTTTATTTTCATTAGTAAAATATTAAGCTTAGTACACAAAGACTAAGTTTTTTCATATTTATTTTCATTTTAAATGAGATCAAACTACAAATTATGACATTTTATGGGGCCTGGGAAATAGCTCTGTAGAATAAGCATTTGCCTGGCAAGCACAAGGGACTGAGTTCAATCCCTGGTTTGGGGGGGAAAAAGGCATTTATATATATATATATATATATATATATATATATATATATATATATATATATATATATATATGTTGGTGTTTTGTACACAATGGGTTTATTTTCTCAGTGCATTAGTTTCTCTTACATGAAGGTTGTATCTTAAGATGACAAACTAAGAGCATGAACCTATGAATACAATCACCAAGCATGTGTGTATGTGTGTGCGTGTAGCCAATGGGTGAGCAGATACGTAAAAGACTAATAGCTGAACAGCATGTGCAATGTGGAAAAGATGGACAAAAATGATCTATATCTAATTTTGGGTGAAAGAAGAGCATATGAAATATCATTTGACTATGTTGAAATGTAAGTCATGTGAGTCATTTACTTCTACACATTTTCAGTTATTATTTTCTTAGATCATGTTTGGCTAAAAAAAAAAAATGAAACAATGGGATGTAAAAACTTGGGCTATTTTTCCTGATTCATTTGAATGCAATATATGATAACTAAAGAATGAAAATCATTTTAATTCTAAGAAAATATTGCATAGTAGTATAGCTTGAGATTTTTTAATAGATTATTTCATTCATATTTGTTCAACAAGTTGGTGTGGAGTTTTATAAACACGCAGGCAATTTTAAATATATATTTTACTAGATTTTCTGGAATAATGTGGTTTCTATGTATTATAAGATGCTGTGCATACTAATCAATTATAATAAAATAGAAATGCACAAATATCAAGTTTGCCAGAAAGTCATATATATAGAAAAAGAATATTTACATATCACATATTCAATGATACATGAATGTCCAAAACAGATAAATAACTCAAATAACTTAATGGAAAAAAAACCTTGTTGAAAATCAACAAAAAACTGAAGAAACACCTCTCAATAGAATTTAAAATGGGAAATAGGTGGTATGGATAACAATGGCAAACTGCATATTTTTAAAAAGTTAAAAGAGAGCAACTTGAATATTTCCCCAATGAAATACAACTTTGAGGAAACAAATATGTTTAACATTACTTTAAAATTTTCATATGTATATAATGTATGTGTAGAAGATATAAATAGATAGATAGATAGATAGATAGATAGATAGATAGATAGATAGATAGATAGATTTCACGATGCTATGTAAATATATATGATATTTCATTCACTATACAACAGTTTATATGTATCTATATTTTTTTCTTTTTTGTATTTAGTACAGGGTCTATAGTATCTCACTACATAATCATATTTGTAGTGATCCCCCTTTTAATAGCTCCCAAGAGCTGGGATTACAGACGCACCCCACCATGCCCAGTCTCAATCTCCATCTCAGTGCGCCCCAGGGGAAGGGCCAGTGCTGTAGGCTGGTTATGGAATCCCAGGCCCCTGTGTCTGCTATAGTAGATGTTTTAATCCACTGAGCTATTTGGCCTGCCCTAGATATATTTTTAAAAGTTAAAATTCTCTGCATTACTAGTTATCTAGGAAATTCAAACCAAAAGTACATTGAGCTATTACTTGACAAGTTTTAGAATGGTTATTAAAAATAAAATAAAATGTTACAAATATTTATAAGGATATAGATAGGAGTTGTTTTAGTAACTTTTCTTATTTCTGAGACAAAATACCTAACACCCAAGTTTAAAGGAAGGCAAGTTTATTTAGCTCACAGATTCAAGAGCTTTCAGTCCATATTTGGCTCCAAGACAGGGTGACACATGGCAGAGGGGCCACCATACATGACAATAAAAGACAGGAAAAGCAATGAGAGGAGAAAAAGAGAGAGAGAGAGAAAGAGAGAGGAGAAACACAGAGATAGAAACAGAGACAGAGACAGAGAGACAGGGAGAGGCAGGTCAGCAGGCAGACACAGACACAGACACAGGGAGATTAATTCACTCACTGGACCCACCCATCAATCACTCACCCACCAACCACTCATGATTAATCACAGCACCCTTAAGCCCAACATTGCACTACAAATAAATCACATACTCTAGATTCAACCACTTTTGAAAAGACATAGTATGATCACCCATTGTTTCGTAGTGACATCTAGACACACACCATCATAGAAGGAAACCGCTGTAGGGTATAAATTGGTACAGATGGAACATACCCCATACATGGGTATAGAACTATACCTGGGTTAGGATTTTTTTCAAGTTATGGAACGTTTATATTTACATAATCATGGACATGAGGTTCAAGTATAAACGTAAAATGTATTTGTGTTTCATGTATTCTACACACTTATAGGCTGAAAGAATATTTATTAAAGTACTTTGGCCACCTTGAATTTGACTGAAGAATGTCCAAAGAGTGGAGGGCTGATAGCCCACTTCTACCATCATATTGATATTCATTTTTTGCATATGAAATTATTAAACACAATGTGATACTGAGCTTCTTATGTATATATGTCATTTCAATGCATTAACCTTGATTCAATAAATAATATTGATTAAGTATTATGGATCTGATATTTTTTATTATTGACCTAATAATATTTTTTGCTACCCATCATTATTTTTTAAATGTCCTAAATGCCTATATACACAAAAGAATGTTTAAAATACAAAAAAGATATCAAACGTTGAGAAAAATGTAAAATAATATTTATGTGTATCATATCATGGAGTAGGAAGTACAAAAAATCATAGTATTTCCAGAAAATACTTATAATAGCTATTTAGCATTATACAATTTAAATACATTACCTCTGAACTATAAACAATACACCCTTCATGATATTTGAAAATATATACATAAATAAGTAGCCTACTGTGTATGGCATAGGTGGTGGTCATGAACACTTAGGTACAAGGGTGTCTATAGAACCTTTGATTGCACGGAGTTTGATTATTAACTTGGCTCCAGTGGAAAGCTACTGGATATCTCTCAACAGGAGAGCAACACAACTAGATTTATATCTTTGTTTCCAAAGAGTAATATGAATCAAGAATGATAATTATGGAAGAGAATAAAACTGATGAGGGGAAGACTAAACTGGTGTCTTTTACATCCTGGTAAAAGAAAATAGTGATTTCAATGTAGTTATTTGAAGCAGACATGGCACAACTTATATTTAGGATGTATTTTACTTATGTTTGACATTTACTTTGAATTTTTGTCCTGGAAATACTGTTTCATACATAGATAGGAAAGAAAAAAAATGTCAGCTATTCACATATTGTAATACATAACTGGGTTAGACATTAAATTATGTAACATATGTAGTTTTTCTCTATCATGTTTTGCACGTGACTACTTATATTCTCAAGCTCACAGCATCCTCATATTACCCTATTTAATTTCCTGGTATCTCCAAGTTATCAGATTGCTTTCTCTGTACCAATTCTCAAAACATCTGTTACATTTGGGCAGGAAAATAAATGATTAGGACAATAAAAATGTAAGTTGATTTAAGGAAAATAATTCTCTACACTTTCTGAAGGACTAATAGATCATGACTCTACTTAGAATGTTCTTATTTATTTACTATTAATAAAGAATCCTTGCCTCATACACAGTGGCATGGTGTAAAGCAAATGTAATCCCACATGTATTGAAAGAGGGCAATTGGATTTAATGGATCAAATAAGGTCATCTATTACTCAGAGCATAGCAAATATCATGAACATCAGTAGAGGTATATCACTTTCCCCCTCTCCAAGTCCTATGGAGGTGGCATAGTGGTCACAGATACTTCCTCAGTACCCACAAGGCTCTGTATTTCTCTCACAAAACCTTCAGCTTTTATAGAAGGCAGTAAACTAGACTGTCCATTATCTGAATAAAAACATTACAGAAGCAAAATGACCCACAAAATCATTTCACCTTAATACTTTAAAATAAATGTGTTTTCTTTTTAAAATAGTATCTAAAGAAAAGCAAAATAAGGTCATCTGCAAAGCAAGAGGCAATATTTCTTTCTATCCAGTTATATGAACTCTTAATTCAATATCTATGTTGTACCTGATTTAAATATTCTTAACTGTCTCAAGTGAAATTCAGAGAAACTTCATTTTGTATGTTTCTCTTATTATATAGCATTCTGTTTGGCTGTAGTTGCTCTGATAGAGAAAACGAGAGCTTGGAGGGAGTGTTTAGGAAGGCCGTTCTAAGTATAGCTTGGGAGAGGTGAGGTTAGGCCAGGGCACTGAGGTGGCTTGGGTAGAGCTGAGTTTTGCAGCTCCTTGTAATTCTTGTACTGTTGCAACAAGTCCTTCCCCCGTTCAGGTACAATAACAATACACAATTCTATAAATAGTAGTAGTGTCTACTGCATACAAAAGCATGAAGCTCCAAGTAGTTTAAATTGCTGAATCCTTTTTTTTTTCTTTTAATGTGATCTTGTACAAACTAGAAAGCTCAGTGAAAAAGATGAAGAAGGAAACAATGCACATGGCTGGTACTCTAGAGTCCTATTTAAAAATGGCCTTTGCTTTTTAGTTAATTAAAAGCTGTTTCTTCCCTATAAATTCAATATCTATTTTTTTTTAAGAAGGCAAACATTATTTTATACAACTGTGATTAACACACCAGTACAGGCCGGTGACATAGCTCAGTGGTCTAAAGTGCCTGCTTAGGCAAAGGTGTAGGGAGCACCTCCAGCTCCACAGGCCATGCCAACCCCCATGGGAGGCTAAGCTGGCCACAAAAAAAAAGAAAAGAAAAGAAAAAGAAAAAGAAATATACCAGTATAGTGCTAACCAGCTAAAGTGAGAGAGGTTTGATTTATAAGCAATTTGTCCATCATATGTGAAGAAATTAGATAGTATTTTGCAGACCAATTATGCCAAGTTTGAAGCTAAACCAGTTATAACTGAATCCAAGATAGCAGATATGTCAGTAAACAAGTTTGTGGTAAATCCATGTAAATAAGAATTAAGTATCTACATTGTAATAAAGCTCCTCAAACATCTCAATGCTATTATTTTTGAAATTAAATTGTGTTTTGAAATCTCATTATGTAGTCCATCCTGCAGTAAAAAGTTCAGTGGACATTGCTAATGCCAAAGATTCTGGCATTGGCCTCAGTTCACTTCATCAGCTCAGGGACTTGCTGGCTGCCCAGGTTCTGAAGAAGGCAAAACCACAAATAGAAAGAGGAATTTTGCCCAAGGTCATCGCCCTTGCTTTCCACATAACCTCCTGGATGGAACTTAACCAGACGAATGAGATCACTGTGACTGTGAAGAAGCAGGGCACTGTAACTGCTAGAGAGTTACACATAAAACTGAAATGCAACCTGAAGAGTACAGTAATCCCAGGCCCACTGTTCTAAATGTTGAGTTCAAGCTGAAAGTAGAAAAATGATGGTGAAATCAAAGCCAGTGGCTTATCAGGTGATCCTTGATGCTGAGTGGAAGATTCTCTAAAAATTAGAAGGAATTTATAACTCTGGAGCCAAAGTCACCCTGTGCTAATGAGGATGCATCATCCAGCATTTTCCTGACAGGGATATACCTTGTGTTGGCTGTGGGTCTAGGGGGCTCTAAAGAGCATGGTTGTGGTCTACAGAGATTTACCTCATACAAATCTGAGAGTGCATCCAGCAGATGAGCTAGGCCACTGTTGAGTGCTTGAAGAGATTTGGTCTGAGGATGTTTCATTTTCTTCACTTGTTGCCCAAGCCAAACAATGTACCCTCTTCTCTACCACAGTGCTGAACAGTATTGTAGAAGATGTAGAGTGGTAACCACATGCTGCCATTGCGCTCTTCAGGAGACCCATCAAGAATGATTCACTGGGGAAAAGGACATATCTCAGTGGCACACTGCTTGCCTAGCTTGTATAAGATTCTGAGTTCAATTCCCAGTACTAAAAGTAAAGAATGATTCAGTATTAGATAGTGATGAGCCACGGAGATGAAACTTAGAGTGAATTCTTCATTATTCAAGGACTATTCTAGAAAAGCAAAGCAATTGATTGGGGCATATTTTAAAGCTTAGGAATGATCCCAAGCTGCCAGATGCCAATGCTGGCTTTGAGACAATAAACAACCTCAATAATCTATGGTTTCAGTGTGTCTAGGATGCCCATAGCATGAGGTGAATATCCACAATGAGGACATTGTTGACAGCATCAAGGATTTGTATGGTAGCGCAGACCAACACTCAGTACCTGCTTTTTTGTGTATCTCCAGAGAAAAGTCAAGAATCTGTGTTCCACAGTGATGACTTTTCAGCTGCTGGGCCATGCTTGGGGCCCCAGGAGACCCCACCCACCTCAGCCCTGGCTGGCACTGACTGCACATGTGCCATTCCAGTCAGCATGGTTCATTGACGCTAGAAAGAAGAGATGGAATTGGCCCACCCCGCTATTACTGAAACTTATTTAAGTAAAAATTAAGGCTTAGAAAACAAAAGAAGTCACACTGTAAATCTTGTACTTTCGCTTTGCGATTTATTAGTAATGAGATATGTACAAAGAGAGAGAGAGAGATTAACTAGCCAAAGATTTATCTACTGCACAGAGTACAAAAGAGTTGGCCCAAAAAGAATAATAAAAAAAAAAAAAACACTAACGTTGTATTTCCAGATAAGCAAGGAACTCTGATTGTATACTCAATAAAGAAAAGTAACATAAATAAAGACTGACTCCAAAAGTGAAATAAAATCATCAATTTCCAGTACATTTTAGAAAAGATTACATATGCACTGTGTGTTATGTGATGTTAGCACAGTAACCTTCAAAAATGAAGATAGCATCCTTTGATCCATTATTCTTGCCTAGAAGGAGTGTCTCTAGGGTGGAGAGACCTTCTGTTAGACACTTTCAAAGGACCAATCATTCTTCATTGCACAGAACATTGTAACATATATGATGCTGTGACCAGTGTTGGATATATTAGAATCTGCTTGAGTATAAATTGCACCCCAAATGTAAATAGAATAATGTTAAACAGATAACAGTATTTTCAAATATCCATTCTCTTAATAAATGGAGAAAAAATATTTAAAACAGCCCCAAATATATTTTAATGCAACAGAAGCAACAGTACACTAATTTACAAGTAGTCTGAGATCACATTTCATTTTTTAAAATTTATTTCTTATTTTACTGAAGTACAAATATCAGACAGTTTCAAGACACCTTAACAAGACAGATTCATTAAATTAATGCATTGCAAACTGTTTTCATAATGTTTTGGTATCGTACAAGGTACATACATGATATTATATTTACAGATAATATTTTAGCAGATGTCTCTTATCAGTAAATTAAGAGTGTAGCTGCTTATTTATCTTATTTTTTACACCTGAATTATATCAAAAATTCAATAATTATTTTCCTAGTGAATGACCATAGTACTATAAGCCGCCATAATATCCTGTCCAACCACCATTAGTGCATATCTTGCCTCTCATAGGATTATGTAGAAGCATAGCGTTATCTATCTCAACTGTACTGTCTATGCACACACATCATGATTTTTTCTTTCTATACCCCTTCGTTTGTCTACACCTGTCAAAGGTGGGCACTCCATTGTCATTCAACTAACTTAGGAGCTTGAACTCCATAGAATACAGCAAATCATCAAGAAGATCATGCACCATGACCTGGTAGGATTCATCCCAGGGATGCAAGGATAGTTCAATATTCAAAAATCTATAAATGTAATACACTATATTAATAGACTGAAATCTAAAAACCACATAATCATCTCAACTGATGCAGAGCAAGCCTTTGACAAAGTCCAACACTCATTCATGTTCAAGGTCCTACAGAAAATTGGAATAGATGGACTCTATCTTAACTTGATAAAAGCCATCTATGACAACCCAAAAACTCATATAATCTTAAATGGGGAAAAACTGAAATCGTTTACTCTTAAATCAGGTACAAGACAAGGATGTCCTCTATCACCCCTCCTATTCAATATTGTCTTGGAATCCTTAGAACAGCCATTAGAAAAGAGGGAGAAATAAAGGGAATAAGAATAGGTAAAGAAGAAGTTAAATTATCACTATTTGCAGACGACATGATACTTTACTTGGATGACCCCAAAAATTCTACCAAAAAACTACTAGACCTGATACAGAAATTCAGTAGCATAGCAGGATACAAAATCAATACTCAAAAGTCAATAGCATTCCTCTACACAGATAACAAGCACACTGAAAGGGAAACAATAGAAACAATACCTTTTACAATAGCACCATGGAAAATGAAATACCTTGGGGTTCACTTAACCAAGAAAGTCAAAGATCACATGTCATTGAGAACAAAAATTGTTGAACTCTTATTTCTTTGTTTAGTAAAATATCTTATTATTTCTAATGCCGGTTTTTTAAAACAATTATTTTGTATTCTTTAAAAAGAAATGAAATCCATTCGCCCTGCAACTCCCCAAGACCCTGCCCCCAAGGCCACCAAGCCTTGAATGAGAAGTATTGTGACTCTTCCTGCACCTGATCTACCCATCACCTAGCATATTGAGTGTGTGGGAGAGCTTCGGTGCTTCCTGGTTCTCCCTGGACCAGGTACACAACAGAGGGGAACCGCAGGCTCACAGTTGTACCAGAAGGGCTGTGTCAAAGAGGAGCTGATCATAACAGCTAGATGCAGGCCAGGCATAACTGGATAATCTCAATCTTAATAGAATGGCACCCAAATCTCATTACATGCTAAGGTTGTAACTGCACCAAAGCTCTACACAAAAGGTCAGAGGTCAGTGCTATACAAAATGACAAAGACAAAGAGCAAAATGCAATCTTAGGCCTTGAACCCACCAAGAGGTGCAGAGGACATTAACTCAGCTGAAATGAGTGACTTAAAAGAGTTGGAAGCAATACATAACATCTGAGGTAATGAATCATTCCAGGAATTTATGGGGGAAATCCAGTGCCTACCCAGATCAAGTGCAGAGCATATGAATTAACAGCATTGCAAGCAAAGAAACAACAGCAGAAAGCTATAGAGGAACTCAGAGCAGAAATAATTTCTGAAATAAAGAAGAAATGTTTGAAATCATAGCATCTGAAGTAGAGAGTCAATTCCAGAAATATATAGAGGAAAACCAATTTGGAAAACCTTTGCAGTAAAATAATTAATAGCTACCTCTAGGGGAGCCGGGGAGATGGCTCAGTGGAATAAGTACTTCCCTGGCAAGTGCAAGGGCCTAAGTTCAATCCCTGGTTCTGCCAAAAAATAAATAAATAAATAGCTACCTCTAAAGAAGATACTGATGAAAAGAAAGAGGAGATCAAAAATATGACATGCTCCTGTAATGAGCAATACAGGAAAGAAACAGATCTCATGACAGAATCAAAGAGATATAGAAGAACTTAAAATCTCAATCACGAGTCTACAAAATCGTTTGAGAGAAAGCAAAGATAGAATTTCAGATCTTGAAGATGCTACTGAAGCTAGAGAAAATGTGAGAAAGGATCTCTTAAAAACAACGGTGATGCAGGAAAAAATAATCTCCTACAAGATGATGCCAAGATGAGCAATGTGAGATTAATTGGTATCAATGAGAATGAAGGAGTAAATACAAATGATATAAAAAGAATATGGGTAGAAGTAATAACAGAAAACTTCAGAAATATGAGGAAATAATACCACATTCAGGTAACCAAAGCATAAAGAACATCAAATACCTTCAACCCAACTAAAAACACACTGAAAAATACAATAGTCAAGATCCCAGAAATCCACCAAAAGAATATTATACTGAAAGCTGACAGAGAAAAGAAGCAGATCATATTTGAAGGAAAACCTATCAGAATTACAGCTGACTTCTATTCACAAACCATGAATGAAAAGATAGGATGGAGCAGAGTTCTTCAAGTTCTGTGTGAAAACAATACAGGAAAGAAACAGATCTCATGACAGAATCAAAGAGATATAGAAGAACTATATAGAAGATATAGAAGATACCTTCTATAGAAGATACAGAATCAAAGAGATATAGAAGAAATTCTAGCCCAGACTACTATAACCTGCAAAGCTGTCTTTCAACTTTGATGAATAAATACTTCCATAACAGAGAACAAGTAAAGAATTTCATGATGACAAAGCCATCCCTACACATGCTATTGGAAGATGTGCTAGAGAGGGACCACAATAACCAGAACTCCACAAATAAGAACAGAATGAACTCACTAAACAGGGCAAACAATTAAACACAGGACAAAAGGGAGTACAGTAGGTAAATATGCCAATCATAAGTCAACAAATTTCAATTATAAATGTCAATGTAAATGGATTCAATTCACCAATTAAGAGAAATAGACTGGCACAATGGATGAGAAAACAAAACCCAACAATATGCTGTATACAAGAAACACACAACTCCAAAAAACATTCATAGGCTCAGAAAAAAGCAGCAGTAGCAATTCTCTTTTCAGACAGTCTCATCTTCAAACAAAGAAGGATCAAACAAAATAAAGAAGGCCACTATATATTGGTTAGGAGAAAAATTCAAGATGAATAGGTAACACTTGTAAATATCTATGCACCAAACACAAGAGTACCCATTAAAACAAATCTTAATGGACATGAAAAAAATCTAATATCCAAGACCACAATCTTAATAGGAGACCTTAACACACCCTTATCTCAAAAAGATAAGTCAACAAGAAAAAAATTAGCAATGACACAGCAGAACTGAACAAGAGCTTGGAACAAATGGACCTGGTGCACATATACAGAATGTTTCATCCAACCACAGCTGAATACACATTTTTTTCAGCAGCTCACAGGTCATTTTCTAAAATAGAGCACATAATAGTCCATAAGCCATGCTTAAGTATATGCAAGAAAACAGAAATTATCCCATGCATATTACCCGACTACAGTGCAATGAAAGTGGAACTAAATGACAAAAGAAACCAGAAAAACCCGCTAAATTCATGGAAATTAAACAACACTCTACTCAGCAATCAATGGGTAACAGATGAAACAAAATAAAAAATTCAAAAATACCTACAATTCAATGAAAATTTAAGCACAACTTACCTTAATCTATGAGATGTAATGAAAGCAGTTCTTAGAGGGAAAAATCATAGCATGAACTCACACACTAGGAAAACAGAATGGGAACAAATAAACACTCTAATGTTGCATCTCTGATATCTAGAAAAGGAAGAGCAAACCAAACCCAGAGCCTGACGATGGGAAGAAATCATAAAGATTAGAGCAGAAATTAATTCAATTGAGATGAAGAAAACAGTTCAAAGAATCAATGAATCAAAAAGCTGGCTCTTTGAAAGACCAAACAAAATTGATAAGCCCCTCATGAACTTCATCAAGAGCAAAAAAGAAAAAATTCAACTAGAAGCAATAAAGAATTAAAAAGGTGAAATCACCACAGACTCAGTGGAATTCAGAAGATTATCATTAGCTACTTTGAGAATCTTTATGCTCATAGAATAGAAGACACAGAAGTCATAGACAGATTCCTAGAAAGGAACAAATTACCAAAAGTGAATAAAAAAGATAGAACAACTCTCAGTAAATGAATAACAGCCAGTGAGATACAAAATGTAACAAAAAGCCTGCCAACAAAGAAAAGTCCAGATCCTGATAGATTCACAGATGAATTCTCCAAGAAATTTATAGAAGACATAATTGCTACATTCCTCAAACTCTTCAGTGAAATTTCAAAGGAAGCAGTCCTTCCAAAATCATTTCTGGAAGCAAGTATTATACTGATTCCAAAACCAGGGAAAGACAAAACTAAAAAAGGCCAATTCGCCTCATGAACATAAATGCCAAAATCCTCAATAAATTCCTAGCAAATAGAATACAGAAAATCATGAAGAATATCAAACACCAAGACCATGTAAGATTCATTGAAGAGATGCAAGGATGGTTCAATAATCTAAAATCTATAAATCTAATACACTATATTAATAGACTGAAATCTAAAAATCACATGATCATCTCAATTCATGCAGAAACAGCTTCTGACAAAGTCCTACTCTGATTAATATTGAAAGTCCTACAGAAAATTGGAATAGAAGGCCTCTATTAATTTAACAAAAGCCATATATGACAACACAAAGGTTAATATGATTCTAAATGGGGAAAACTGAAATCTTTTAATCTTAGATCAGGTACATGACAAGGCTGTCCTCTATTACCCCTCCTATTCAATACAGTTTTTGAATCATTAGTTATATCCATTAGACAAGAGAGAGATATAAAATAAATAGAAATAGGTAAAGAAGAAGTTAAATTATCACTATTTGCAGATGACATGGTTCTTTACTTGGAAGACCCAAGAAAGTCTACCAAGAAGCTACTAGAATTGATACAGAAATGCAGTAACATAGCAAGATACAAAGTCAAACCTCAAAAGTCAATAGCATTCCTTTACACAGATAACAAATACACTGAGAGGGAAACAATAGAAACAATATGTTTTACAAAAGCACTGCAAAAAATGAAAATACCTTGGAATTCACTTAACCAAGGAAGTCAGAGATCTTTTCACAGAAAATTACAACACCCTCAGCAAGGAGATCATAGAGGATTTCCAAAAATGGAAAGATATTCCATGCTCCCGGAGAGGAAGATCCAACATTATGAAGATGGCCATTCTCTCAAAATTGCTATACAGATTTATCACAATCCATATCAAACTGTCACCAACATACCTCCCAGACATAAAGAAATCATTACTAAAATTGATTTGGAGCCACAAAAGACCTAGAATAGCAAAGGCAACCCTAGCCAACAAAAACAAGGCAGGAGCCATCACAATCTCTGAGTTGAAATTGTACTACAAATCTACTGTGAAATATCAACATGGTATTGGCAGCAAAATAGACCTGAGTCTCAATGGAATAAATTAGAAACTGTAATCCCAGCACTCGGGAGGCTGAGGCAGGAGGATTGTTGTGAGTTCAAGACCAGCCTGAGCTACAGAGTGAGCTTAAGGCCAGTCTGAACTGCATAGTGAGACCCTGTCTCAAAAAGACAAAAAGAAAAAATAAAATAAAATAAAATAAATTAGAAAATGCAGAGGCCTCAAGGAACACACTCAGTCACGAGATATTTGACAAAGGGGCCAAACAGACTCACTGGAGAAAAGATAGCCTCTTTAACAAATGGTGCTGGAAAACTGACTTTCTACATGCCGAAAACTAAAACTTGACCCAGGTCTATCGCCTTACACTAAGCTAGAGTCAAAATGGATTAAAGATCTAAACATTAAAACAGAAACACTCAATCTTCTGGAAGAGAAAGTAGTAGGAACACTTGAAGATACAGGAGTAGGCAAAGAGTTCATGAAAAGAACATGTATTTGCGCAGGAAACACTTGAAAGAATTAACAACTGGGATCAACCCCTATTGAGAAGTTTTTACACGTCAAAAGAAATTGTTGACAAAGTGAAAAGACAACCCATAAATTTTGAAAAGATCTTAACTAGTAAGGACTCAGACAAAGGTCTGTTTTCTAGAATTTATAAAGAATTAAGATATATTAGGTCCCTCAAATTTAAAGACTCAATCAAGAAATGGGCATCTGAGATGAATACACACTTCTCAGAAGACAAAATTAAAGAAGCAAATGAATATATGAAAAAATGCTCACATTGCTAGCCATCCATGAAATGCAAATTAAAACAACACTGAGATACCATCTCACTCCAGAAAGAATGGTTATCATATGGAAGTCAAGCAACAACAAATGTTGGAGAGGGTATGGGGAAAAGGGAGTGCTTCTCCAATGCTGATGGGAATGTAGACTGGTACAACCATTGTGGAGGTCAGTGTGGAGACTCCTTACAAAACTAGGGTTAGAAATCCCATTCAAGTCGGCTATCCCCCTACTAGGAATATACCCAGAGGAACTGAAAACCTCACATCATAGTGTTGTGTGTGTAGCTATGTTTATAGCAGCACAATTTGTGATTGCCAAATCTTGGATACAACCAAGAAGCTCGTCACATGAGGAACAGTTGAAAGAAATGTGGTGTTTCTGTACAATGGAGTATTACTCAGCTATAAAAATTGATAAACTTGAAGCATTTATATTTAAGTGGATGCCACTTGATCATACACTCATAAGTGAAATAAACCAAACACACATATACAAATATCTTGTATTCAGCCTATTAAAAGAAATCAAAAGTAGCAATACAAATAGAAAGGTAAAACTACAACTAAAAAGAGTTTAGTCAGATATTTAGGGTAAACTTTACTGCATATGTTGAAGGGGAATAATCTGCCTCTCTTCTGGATGGTAAACAACCTAAGTTTGCAGTCCAAAAATTGGCAAAATGTAAGCACTGCAAGGGCAGCCAACATTTTGGCCCTAGCCTTTCAAGTCAATGAAGACTCAGAACATAGGAGAACCTGTACTCCAACATCATGGAACTCAGTTGTACCACAAAATTTCTGATCAAGGAGATTGTGGATCCATAGCATAAATGACTGATGGTCCATGGTGTCCTTGCATAGAGTACATGGACAGAAAACTTTCTCTTAGGCTCTCACAGAGAGCAAACAGATCAAGCAATGGCCCTGTCTCATCCACATGGCAGACACTTGAGAAAGGATCTACAAAGTGAGGAACAGGGTTACAGGATAAACCCTGAGGGGACCTGACTGACCTTATGAGATACAATTTTTAATGTAGGTCTTGTTTTGGCTCGATCTTAAGCATCCAGCAGAAAAGTATAAAATGAGTTATAAACAATAAAGCTATAATAGTGGACTGATCTGTGGATGGCTCTAGTGAACAACTTCTTCAGATAACCCACTATTATTGTGGACTGCTGGACTGTGTTGGAATGTTTCACTGAATTCAATCACCTATAATAATTTAATGACAATGGAACACCCATCTTTGACAGGACTAAAAAAAAAGCAGCGGATGCAGGGGAAGAACAATTCTGTGTTTGTATAACCAGTAGAGATAGGAAAGATATGCAGTGCTTTGGTGTAGATCTATGAGAAGAAATATATGCACTTCCTAGTGGTTATCCATTGCACAAGAAATATCCTGTCTGCTTCTTATGCTATGGATAACCATTAGGAAGAAAACAGTATAAAAATATTTGCTATTAAAACTTTACTATATTTGAGCTTTGGGAAAAAAAATAGGTATGCAGCTACATTCTCTTTATTCATTAATCAGAGGCATCTGCTCTAAAGGTATCTGTGCATGGAGTATCAAGTATGCACCGTGTGCAACAGAAGGCAAATACGAAAACAATGTGCAGTCTATAAATGGTTGAATCTGTCCTGGTGATTTGATTTGGAACTGTCTCATTGCTACTTCTTCTTCAATAAAAAAATAAAAAGAAAAATAGATGAGTGGGTCTCAGTAGGATAAGTCCTTGCCTGCTAAGCACAAGGGCCTGAGTTCATCCCTGGTTCCACCAAAAATAATAAAATAAAATAAAAATAGATGAGTAAATAAATAAATAGGACCGGTAAGGTAGCTCAGCAGACTAATCGCCTGCTTAGGCAAGCTCAGTGATCAGGCCTCCGTATCGGGCCCCACATGCAGGCGAGCCCCATGCTCAGGTACCCTGAGCAGGCAATGGAATCTGAGCTTTGTGGTACACACCTGTAATCCCAGCACTCAGGTGACTGAAAACAGGAGGAACACTACAAGTTCAGCTGAAGATCCTAAACACACACACACACACACACACACACACACACACACACACACAGAATAAATAAATAAACAAACAAATAAATGTAATTTAAAAAAAATGCATTATGTGAAGATGTGTGCTTCCCACAACCAAGGAAAAGGCAGGGCAATTCTGGAAATCCTAAGATGATAAGATTCAACTTGGTGTCCAAACTGAACAAAATGTTATTTATTTTCAGTTGAAAATTCGATAGTTCTGGAAAACAAAACATGGCCAGATATAAACGTGAATAAACATAGGTACATATTTTCCAAATCAACAAATGTATACATTATTGAATTTTAAGAAGCTTTGAGGGAAGAGTTACTAGAACATTCTGTATTAATACACCTTGGTGAATTAGCAATAAGAAATAGCATGGCAAATGAAAACAGAACTGACAGCATTAAAAATTAAATGCATCAATTAACTGCTAGATTTATAAACTGAAAAATATAGTGAACACATAGAGACTAATATCAAATTTATGTAAAAATATGGGTTGATAACAATGAAAGAAATCCTGAGGTCTTCATACTTTAAATAAAATTGATATAAGGAGGGTAGATTGAGTATAGAGTGATTTCAATTTCATATAAGCAGTGTACAGATGGGAGGTGAGAAACAAAACCTAGAAGAGATTAAAAACCTCAGGCCTCCAATATAAACCGATGCAAAAATTTCTACAAGTTCAGGTAAAGTAGCTTGAAGTGCTAATGTTTGATGATTTACTTCTTCTTTTTTTTTTTTTTTTTTTTTTTTTTTTTTTTTTTTTTTTTTTTTTTTTTTTTTTTTTGATGATGTCTAATGACTTTGAATCCTATCTATACATGTACTCAATTATCTTATCCACTCAGTCAGCCATTTTCAAATCATTTTATTCAACTGTACTATGAAATCAGGCAGTGACTTATATTTGTGTATAATTTTCCTGCTGGAAAAGCTTGGTCACTTGTGACATTTTATTTACAACCTTTGTCAAGTCCATGAAAATTTTAGACGAGCATTGTCTGAATAACTTAAAAATAAGCAAAGAGTGTTAATTGATTTGCACTGTTTCCTGTAGGCAATAAATTGTATAACCAGTAGTTTATAACTTCCATTACTGTTGTACTTTAAAATGTAATAAAATATAAAGATACATTCAGTTTGCAGTCAGTAGTAGCAAGACAACAATTCAGTATGCTTTCCAAGATTAGGCGAGATACACTGACTCATTAGAAGAAGTCAGAGTTTTGAAATTTCTCAACACAAAGAAATAAAAAGTTGGGCCAGGGAGATGGCTCAGTGGAATAAGCGCTTCCCTTGCAAGTGCAAGGGCCTGAGTTCAATCCCCGGTTCTGAACAAAAAAAAAAAAAAAAAAAAATGCTATCTGGTCCAATCCCTTGACAAGTTAGGCTGCCATACAAAGATGGTTTCCGTGGGGGGTGACAGCTCAGCCAGGCCTCTCCTTCATCTTTCCTCAGGGCTTGGGCCCAGTCATTCTGACTCCGCCTCCACTCCGCATTTTTTTTTTTCTTTACTTTAATGATGTGTAGCAAGTAAATGTTTGTATTCTATCAGGCATCCCAACCAAATCAGCCCTGTCTTAGGGTGCTCAAACAGTGAACAGCATCTCCAATGTTATGTAAAAACCTCAAGGCTGATGTACTCATGACCATTGTTCTCAAAAAGATTTTAGTGTACTTAAGAGAAAACATTCTCTAAGGCTTTCAAAGTGAGCAAATTGCTCAGGCAATGACTGTGACTGATCTACATGGCTGACATTGACAAAAGATCTACAAAGTGTGGTACAGGGTTTCAGGGTAAATCGTGAGGGAATTTGACTGACCTTGTCAGATAAAAAAGTTACACTTCTTGTTGTATAGTTCTTACTTTATCTTGGTCTTAACCATCCACCAGAAAAGTATAAAAATGAGGTATAAAAAGTAAAGCCATATTAATACGCTGAGCTGTAAAAGGTTCAAGTCAACAACTTCTGACATTGCAAGTCCTACAGATAACCCATTACTATTGTGACTACTGGACTATATTGGATTATTTTTCTGAATTCACACATCTACAATATTTAATTGGCAATGGAACACCCATCTCTGACAAAACTAAACAAAAATGGGAATATAATTGTATCTGTATATACAAAATAGTTGGGATAGATATACAGCTACTTTCTCTTAATTCAATGAGAAGAAAGACTTATACTAATAGTGTTTCAACAGGATATCATGTCTGCATCTTGTACTATGCTAACCACTATGCAGAAGACAATATTCAATGCACTAATTATTGAAATTATCTTACTAATCAGTTTTGAACTGTCTCATTGTTATTTGTTTATCAATAAAATGAATAAAAAATCAACCATTGTTAAAAAAAAAAGAAATGAAAAGTGATTAGGAGATGGAAATGCTGATCACCTTCATCTGATATCACATGTTGCATGCAAGTATCAAATTGCTACCCTTTGCCACATGATTATGTGTAATTTTTAAATGGTACTTGCATAGTTCTGAGGAAAAATATTGTTTTTAAAGAAAACTAGGGTTGGGAAGTTACTTCAGTGACTTAAGTGCCTCCCTGTCAAACAAAAGATCCTGAGTTCAATCTCCTGTACCAAAAGCAAAAGTAAAGAAAACAAAACAAATGATATTGTGGTCTAAATCTATTATATCCCCCCCTCCCCCAGAGTCCTCATGTGTGGTGAAAGTGATTATGTCCCCAGGAGTGGTACACATCAACAGATTTATCTGTTGATAAATTCATGAATGTGATATTAGGAAGTGGGTGAGATTGGACATGGGTCCCTGGGAGTGTGACATGGGATTTGACATTTGTGTTCCCATCATTTCATTTCTGTCTCATTTTTCCTGAATGTGGGCAGATTTCTTCAAATGTACCTCTTTCTGCACTGGAGCCCACTGATGTTGGGATGAACCAAAGAACCAAAATAATGCTCTCATCCTTTACATAGTGAGATTTAGGTGCTGTGTTGTGTTGTGTCTCAGTGGTATGAAAGGGACTAAGACAAACAGCTCACTAGCACAGTTAAGAAAAACTTAAAAGAGAAAAAACTCATTTTGGCACACTACGCTTTCAAATTCCAAATGTAAATAATTACAGAAGCGTTATTACCTGTTTAAAAATTATTGTACTAGAATTACTGAAATATGACCAATTGATGCTGACTTAACTCTTTATTTGCTTAGTTACTAAACACGAAATGACAATTCAAATTCGTAGAGTTTTTCAAGTCTTTTCTATGGCTAGAATAATGAATTTTTTCTGTCCACTGAATCAATGACTATAACAAAACCTTGAAATGTGTACAACACTGAAATTTATGTATGAATTTGACACATCAGAACTGGCAGTATTTGTAGTTATCAAAAAATGGAAATAGAGTGGTGAGATGAGAAATGTTTATACCTTGCTTGCTCTCTCTCATTTATTGTATTACTTTATTTTTGAGATTTTTATAAATCTATACTCCTCAGTTTTGTTACTGCTATTCAATGTAGTTATAGAAAGTATAGTCATACCTCACTTTACAAATGCTTCTGTTTGGTGAACTAGGTTTGTAAATGAAAATATAAGAAACACTTTTGCTTCTGTTCATGAACTACACTTTTGGTGGCAATCTTGCAGTCATCTTCCTTGCAGGAACATGAATATTGCCCTCTTCCTCAGAATCAAGGATCAAATTAAATTTTGGACTGAGATACTGTTTTATAAATTTAGAATAAATGCCTCTTATGATTTAGAAATGGTCTATTTTCATCAAATAATTGAAATTCCATACTTATCACTATTACTGTCTCACTAAACCTGAATGAGAACAATTTATTTGCATAAAAATAGAATATGCCATTTAAATATATTCACACAAATGTGTGTGTGTGGCTGTGTATGTGTGTATTCAAACAGAAGTAGTATGAAACACAGAAAAGTACACTCAATTCATTCAATGGCTGCTTCTGTCACTGCCAGATACTGCCTGAGTGAAGAGTGACCACAGAGTTAAGAAGACGCAGGAGGCATGTTGGCTAAATGCAGTGTACAGCCCTGCATTACGCATTGAGGGAGAGAAAGCAAGATGGGTGGTAAAATTAGAGTACTCAGCATTTGAGAAGTGTTTTGCTAATTAATACAAACTTGTTAATTTTCTTAAATGTAGTACAGCTATGTAAGATTCTTGCATTAGTATAAATTGTAAGAAAGATATGGGAAATTACAATATTTTTCTAGATTTGAAACTTTTGTAAATCTGAAATTTGAAATAAATATCTTCATACTTTTAAGTAGTTAACATTTACCTCAAGGGAACAGCAATTTACTTTTTAAATATAAGTAACTTACAAATGGTATCTATTATCATCCTTAAAAAGATCTTTAAATTATGTATAACAGAAAATTTGTATAAGAAATTTTACTAATGCAATTTTTGGCAATTTTCATTTGAAAAGTAAGGAGTTTTTGGAGACAGAAGCTATCCTGTATTTTAAAATTATTTCACTTTCTCATTCCCTCTCTACTGACTTCTCTCCTTCATTTATTGGAATAAGGCTAGAGAGACAAAACATAGCTGAAAGAGGAAAAAACACACTGGAAAAGCTCAAAAATCACCCAAAGTTAAAGAAAGCATTGCGAAGGTATGAGATATTCCCACAACGCAATGGAAAAATATTAAGAAACACAAAATGTGCAACTCAGTGCAGATTTGTGCAAGGGAAGCAGCATTGCTCCAGCAGATCCGCTATTCACTCTTCTTGCCCCTCCAGGTAGTGGCTATGTTGATAGGCAAAACATCCAAGGAAACAATCTAGCACTGTAGACACCAGATTCCTGTACAGAATTGGCACTCACCACCCACCAGCACTGGGGAAAGCTCCATTCTGCATCTTCCTGTCCAGTGTGTACTACAGGCAATTGAACTATCCCACCCAGTCTCAGGTCAGGGAAAAAACGATAGGCAAAGGTCACCCTCACTGAGCTCGTACAGTGCCCCAGCATGCCTCCCCATTCTATCCACTTCCTCAGTTACATGTGTGGACAGCACCTGGCCTTCCTCCCTCACTGAATTATATTGTTTTTCATCCACTGCTCATTATCCAGCATTCAATATTTTTCCCTCCACCACCACTTCTTCTTCTTTCTTCTTCTTCTTCTTCTTCTTCTTCTTCTTCTTCTTCTTCTTCTTCTTCTTCTTCTTCTTCTTCTTCTTCTTCTTCTTCTTCTTCTTTTTCTTCTTCTTCTTCTTCTTCTTCTTCTTCTTCTTCTTCTTCTTCTTCTTCTTCTTCTTCTTCTTCTTCTTCTTCTTCTTCTTCTTTTTCTTCTTTTTTTTGGTAGAACCAGGGATTGAACTCAACTCAAGCTCTTGAGCTTGCCAGGGAAGCACTTACTCTATGGATCCATCTCCCCTGCCTCTTCCCTTCACTTCTACTACTATGCTGAACACCTGCTGAGAATAAATGAACATAGTCTATGTTGAATATAGATAGAGGGTGAAAATTAAAATGCAAGGTCTATCTTATACAGATATGCCTAATTTAACAGCCAGCCTCTTTAATGGGTATTGCAATTTATTAGCAAGGAATTCTGTTCATCATTATGATCCACTGGTTGGGCTTAATACCCATCTCTCTTTTTCTATTGCACCATACTGTACAACTTGCCAATAGAAACTCAATTGGATTTTGTATAGTGGACCTAGTTTATACAGAACTACAATTTTTACTGGTTATATGTTCTATGAAACACTGCAATATTTTATATGAGTTAAACAAATAGAATCAAGTTCAAGTTTCCCTTTGACAAAGAAAAACACAGTGAAGATTCATGAAACTGAAGTTAGAAATGAAAAAGGAAAATTGTGACAGACACCATTGAAATCGAAAGGTTAGTTAATAACTGCCATAAAAACCTATATTCTGAAATATTAGGAAATCTTGAGGAAATGGATTCACAAACTCATATAAATTACTGAAGTGACCCACAGAGCATCCACACAAAAGATGAACACAATAACAAGCAACAAAATTGACATAATATTAAAATGCTACAAATTAAAAAAAAAAATCCCATGATCTGATGGAGTCTCTGCTGAGCTCTCCACAACCTTTAAGGGTGTTACATCACAATACTTCTCAAACTTTTCAAAGAAAGAAAAAAAACTGAAAAGACTCAGTGCCTCTAAATTCCTATGTGGAATCCAGCATCACTCTGATCCTAAAACCAAATAAACATAAAGAAAACTGAAGATCAATCTCCTTAGTGAACACAGTTCAAAACTTTGCAACAAGATTCTAACAAATAGAACATAGCACACATCAAAATGGTCATACATCTTTATCAATATGTTTCACCCAAGAGATAGAAGAATAATTCTACACATACAAATCAATAAATGTGAACTACAGAATAATGTACAGAACTACGAGATAAACTCTGAGAGGACTTCAATGACCACATAGGAAATATAAAGTTCATGTGTTGGTATATAAGTCTTGATCTACCTAGGTCTTAACCATCCAACAGAAAAGTATAAAAATGAAGTATACATCGTGAGCCCATAATATTAAGCTGAGCTGTAAATGGCTATGGTCGACAATTTCTTTGAATAACTCACTATGGTTGTAGAATGCTGGACTGTGTTGGATTGTGGTGTCGAGTTCAAGCACCTAAGGTAGTTGAATGTCAATGGAGTGCCCACTTTTGACAGGTGTAGACAAAAGAAGGGGTGTAGAAAGAAAAAATCATGATGTGTGTGTATAGACAGTACTGTTGGGATAGATAATGCTGTGCTTCTACATAATCCTATGAGAGGGAAGATCTGCACTAATGGTGGTTAGACAGGATATTATGTCAGCTTCTAGTACTACGGTCATCCACTAGGTAAATAATTATTGAATTTTTGATATAATTCAGGTATAAAAAATAAGATAAGTAAGCAGCTACACTCTTAATTCACTGCTAAGAGATATCTGCTAAAATAATATCTGTAAATATAATATCGTGTATGCACCTTGTACGGTACCAAAACGTTATGAAAACAGTTGCAATGTATTAATTCATCAAATATGTATGGTTAAGGTGTCTTGAAACTGTCTGAGTGACATTTGTATTTCAATAAAACAAATCAATAAATGTGATGCAGCATATGAACACAAGCAACCTCTCGAAAGTCTAACAAACATCGTATGAATGAATAAATTCAGAAAGGACTTTACACGAAAATAAACACCTCACATGATAAGAATGATGAATAACATATGTTGAGAAGGACAATATCTGGATTTAACTAAAGCTGGCTATGATGAACAACAAACAATGTATGAAGAAAAGAAAAAGAAAAACTTAAAGAATTTTCTGCAAAATGTGGAATAAGGAAAATATATCACCAAAAACACTTCTGTTAAACATATTTATTGAAACATTATCCAGACCAATCAGACAAGAGAAAAAAAAAATAAAATAAAAGGGAACATATACAAAAGAAAGTGTTTCTATTATTGTTATGTGTTCAGGACATGATACTCTTTGTAGAAAACCCAAAGAACTTCACCAAAATATTCGCAAAATTAATAACAAACTCCAAGTAATCTAGGAGAATACAAAATCAACATGAAATTAATAACTTCTATGTCCAACAAAAATTAACTCAATAAGTTGGAAATTTTGAAAAATGTAGTAGACATAGAAATTAACCTAATCAAGGAAGTAAAAGAACTCAGCAGAGAAAACTACATTACTCTCAAAAAGAAAATGGAAATGAATATCCAAATATGGAATGTTGTCCCTTGCTGATGGATACCTAGAATTGGTCTTGTCAAAATGGGCATGTTTCCAAAACTATTAAAAAGATTCAATGCAATCCCAACCAAAATACCAGTGCCATATTTCATAGGTCTACAGAAAAACAATTTTGTATTTCATACAGAATGAGTAGAGGCTCAGAATATGAAAACCAGTCTGGGTCCACAAGAACAAAACAAGAGGCATCACAATACCTGACTTCCAAATATACTAGAAAGAAATACTCATAAAATTGGAAAAGTACAAGAACAAGAATGGAATAGAACATACAGAAGCTTTTGTAGATGCATTAAACATCCTGATCTTTGACAAACAGGCTAAAATCATAAGTTGGAGAAAATAGGCTGTTCAACAAAAGTTGCCTAGAAAACTGAATGTCCATTTCCAAAAGATTGAAGCTGGATACATATGTCTCACCACATATTGAGGTAAAATTAAAATAGATCAAATATTAAAACTTTAATAAGAGCATATAACCTAGTGGAAGAAAAATACAAGTAAAATGTATCAAATCGTACATGGAGGAGATAATTTTTAAAACAAAACCCAAATTTCACAAGAAATAACAGCAAGAGTCATCAAATGGGATTATATCAATTCAAAAACCCTCTACCCAGGAAATGAATAAATTAGTAAAGTGAATAGACAACCAACAGAATGAGAAACCATCTTTGCTAGCTTTCCTTAGACAGAGTTCCAATGTCTAAGTTATTTTTTTTAAAAATCAAAAATTTAGGGTGGCTAAAATAGAAGTCCCTGTCCAGAGAGATAGGTCAGATGCATAAGCACCTGCCTGGTGAGCACAAGATCATAAATTTGGTCCCCAGTACCAAAAACAAAATAAAATAAAATACCCAATCAAGAAATGGGCAAGGGAAATAAATGGGCAAGGGAAATAGACAGCTTTCAGAAATACAAGCTGTTAACAAACATATTCAAACATATTCAGCATTACTGACTACTGGAAAAATTACAATTAAATCAATACGAGGATTCATCTTACATGAAAAATAATTGCAATCATTGAGAATAAAAGAATATCAAAAACTATTATTTCAGCAGTGAAAAGATAACGTTGGTATACTATCAGTAGGAATGTAAACTGCTATAACTATTATAGAAATAAGTTTTTAAGAACTACAATTACAAATGCAATGACTCAGCTATGCATCTACTATGTATCCTCCCTAAACAGCTAACGGCATCTTGAACAGTAAAACTGATATATGAATGTTATAATAATACAATTTACTGTAACCATACGGTGTGCCCATCAACGGGTGAATGGACAAAGAAAGTGTGGTATGCATACATAAGGGAATACTATATAGCTCTAATTTTGAAACATTTACAGGAAAATCGATTCACCTGGAACATTATATGATATTGCACTGTCTCAGTTATTTTTCTCTTGTTACTGGGGCAAGTACTTCACACCCAAAATGAAGGAAGGAAAGGTTTATTTAGCTCACAGTTACTGGAGGTTTTACCCATAGTCAGTTGGCTCCAAGGCAGAGTGACACACGTGGCAGCACAGAGCATCCATTCATGGTGGCAGCAAGGAGTGGAGAGGGCAAAAGGAGGAGCAGCAACAAGGGCTATAGAGAGCAGGCTGCCTCCCTTACGTTGCCTTTGGGCTGTCTGCCCCAGGCTGATGTAGGACTCACGCCTGTAATCCCAGAAGCAGTCACACCCACAATCCCAGTGGATCATGAATTAATTACAAAGTCTACAAGTCTGCCCCATGACTACATGAGCCTTTGGGGGAACAACTAGACACAAACCATAACATATATTTAACATTATATTAATATTAAATTAATTAATTCACACACACACAAGCTTAAACACAGTATGGTATTTATCTTTAATTTTATTTATTTACTTTGCAGAACCGTATTTGAACTCAGGCCCTTGCACTTGCCAAGCAAACACTTACGCTACTGAGCCATCTTCCCAGCCCTGGTCTTTATCATTTGAGTATAACAAAGTACAGAGAATTGACTGGCACAAAGAGTCAGATCTTTTGAAAGTATGGAGGGGCCCGAGACTGAGGTTGAGGAGAGAAACTTAGGGGTTAAGAAAGTAGGCATAATTTAGATAATCCATATGCTAGAGTGCATATAAACCTCATGAGTCATAAACATGAGTTAAGGATGATAATGTCCTCAAGAATGAAAATAACGAAAAGTTATTTAGAGACAGAAAAATGAGTTGGGTTGTAAGAGGATTTAAAAAAAAAATGAAAAGAGCTGTATTATGTACATGTACCAAATCCTGAAGAGTAAACGATAATAAAATAAAAGGAATCTGCAAAGCATAAGCACTACATAGTTCATGAGAGTTTCCAAGTGTGCAGTAGGGAAGTGTGTACCCTGGAGATAGATCCTACGTCACTTGCTTGGTGCCTTTTGGGAACTACCTCATCGTTACCAGCTTTACGACTTAAGAGTATTAGGAATCAGGAGAGTAGAACTTTCGTAAAAAGAGACAGGAGACAAAGAGGTGTTGGGGGAAATGCATATAAAAATATTAAGAAATGATATGTATATATGATAACTCCCCACAATGAATGTGCTCATTATATATTATAATTACAGGTTCTAATAAAAGCACTAGGAATCATGGGCATTCTACTAGTTCATGTAAAAGAAACAATAATAAGTAATAATAAGTACACTTTCAATTATAAAAAGCCTACTGCAAAAGTAATGTCCTCGATACATGAAAAAGTTAAAATTCAGCCTATACCATAGAATTATATGTAAATAATATAGGAAATAAATTTTACATACAATGTTGGTTATATACCTTAACATGATTCAAAATATAGTCAAATAAATATTTTGGTCCCTGAGTAATTATACATGCCTGATTTTGCAACAAACATCAATTTTGAATAAGCAATGCATTCTGACAAAATATATTTCATACCATACAGTTTTCATCTTGAAGCAGACGTTTTAGTAATCATGGCTTGGTAATTGGCTTGAATCATTGAATATTTCATCCAACATCTCCTATGCTGTGTGCATTCATTAAAAAATTTGACTCTTCTAGTTTTAAAGTGTTTTTCTTGTATCTTATGAAGCACATTTGCTGAAAAATTTCTACTTTTCCTGGTATACAAACAATCTGAATATATATATATATATATATATATATATATATATATATACATACATATATATATGATTTTACAGAATACATATATGATTTTTCTTTCTTATGTAAATCCATAAGAAAGGTTCCCACCATGCCCTACTCAAACCTTAGTATGAAAGGAACATCATATACTGTTTGTATTTTTAAAACAATTCTAGTTTGATTTTCACATAGCTCTAACATTTGCAGAAAAGAATGGTTAGGTTGCTCTCCTATTTAGAATGGCTTTTGTTCAGTTAAACCACAACACAGTGCAAAGGATGTGAGATTTCTGAGTCCTCATGAAGTTTATTCCACAAGAGGAATCACAGAGTAGGCCTTAACTGAAACCTCTGTGTGAGACTCATAAATAATAATAAAAATAAAAATAAAAAAATCATCATCAACCTGAAGCTTCTGTAGCTTTTTATTATATAACTAGGAAAAGGGGATGAAGGAAAAAAGCACACCTATGCATAAATTCATGTAGTGAGGAACAGTGAGATAGCTCAGTAGAATAAGTGTTTTCCTGGCAAGTGCAAGGTCCTGAGTTCAATCCCAGGTTTCGGAAAACACAATCATGTGATGGGAAAGGACAGGGGAAGGGCAGAATAGTGACAGGGTGTTCTGACTCAGGACTAAACTGGGATCAATCCATGTAATGCATCAGAGCAAGCCAAGGCAACAGCCATAGCATTTGTTCCTTAAGGTAATTAGCTTTGATCTGATTTGGACTTGTGGCCCTGTGGGTTAGCTTTTAGTCTCTAAGCATACCTTCCAAGGAGTTTTGCTATTGGGATCACCAAAAGTTCTATATCTCCACACATCTACCTTGCACTTATCTCTGACCACCCCCCTATACTAGGTTTTAAAATTTTATTATCCATGTAATTCGCTCAGCATCACTAGCCATCGTCTAAAAGCACAGGAAATGCTATCCGAGGATTGATCCACCTCTGTAGTTCATATCATTTCATGCCATCTGGGGTTACACATATATAATCATATGAGCTTATCAGTGTTTATTTTAACTTAGAAAACGTATTATAATTTTGTTCTTTAAATGTTGATATTTGTTCAGAAAATTTTCCTGCCTACTTGTGAAATGTATGGACTACAAGTTCCTTGTGTAACATGCACAAGCCTTAGTGTAATCCTGCTAAATTCAACCACTGTCATTTTTGTTCATTGTATTTATCCCACATCCAACAAAGTGATGATCCATCACAGAATTGCAGCCACTCTCAGATCATCTGTATCAAAGCACAGCAAATATTAAAAGCACTGAGTTTTAAAAAATGATCTCAATAGATATTACTAATAGGTTTCTGTACATGTATAAATCATCCAAAATCAAAGCAGAGGGGATCATTTGAATTTTTTGAAGATTTAGCAGAAGGAATGAATGGTAATTCCACAAATACAGCATTTCTATAATTAAATGGCCTTTGGATATTTTGTACAATACAACATCATAAACTTGGAAAGAACTATCAAAGACATTTTTTGTAGTTTCATTGTCTGAACTTAGAAAAATAGAGTCAATTCTGTAATAAGCATTGATTCATGAAATGTAATACTCTATAATGAAAACAGGCATATATAAATGGTCCCATATGGATGTATCACCTAGTGATATCATAGTTATTTTTAACTTTTGTCAATATAGGTGTGTAACATACACACAATCTTGAATTCACCTGAACATGTTTTTACAATATAAATCAATCATTAAACAATACATGACTATACATAGAGTGCTTTTAAAAATAGACCATCTCACTATTTTCTAGAGGAAAGTATTGCTTTTAAAAACGTCGTGAGCAAGATATCAAAGTAGAATTTTCATAAATTCAATAATTTAGTAATAGAGACTCAAGAAAAGCTTAATATCACTGTTTTGCAAAATACATTAATAGAACCACTATTATACTGAAATTAATTGTTTTGTATGCTGTGCAAATTTTTAAAAAATACTTCAATGCCAGTAGCCTAACCCATTTCCTCACCAATGACCTGCATCTATATAGAAATTTTCTTGTTAGGAATTCAAAAAGGCATAAAATTATAGCATGATATAAGTGAAACTAGGTGTGAAATTGTGTTTGATTAGATAATTCATTTGTAATTTACTGCTGTTCTATCTATAAAATAAATATTCCAATCATATGAAATAAAAAATCTGCAGAATTAATAAAGAGCTGTTATATCTGTAGAAAATAAAGATTTTTTATGATACAATTGCTATGTTTTAGTATGAATCATTTTGTATGCAATATTTCCTATATATGTGTTAGGATGACCATTGTGTGTATGCCTACATACTTTATGTTATACATAGATTAATGTTAACATTAATAATCTAATAATCAAATAGTTAAGACATGAAATAGGTTTAAATTTATAGAATTAAAACTCCTCTAGTGGACAGGCCCAGCATGTGGGATACTGCTGTGGAAATCCCTGCAGTGAATCTAGGGTGAGACTCAGACAACTCAACCAAGAGCAGAGCATCTGGCCAACAAGACACAGCGAGTTCACCTCCATGTGCCGCAGCAAGAAGAAATCAAGCAAAGCAGTCAGAACCAAGCCCAGCTGAATGAATCTGAACTTAGCAGATCCACACCCAATAAGTTGAGGCACACTGCTAAACACAGATCTATGAGAGCATTCTCAGTCTCCCCCCCTCACAACTGATAGAGGTGGCAACAGGAAATGGGGATGAACTAGTCTGCCTAACGACTCCAGGCACAGCAAGAGGAGGTGACAGATGGAACTTAGAGAAACTAATCAATTTAAATACAAATTCACAATTTATTATCTGCTTAGCTATACAGTCAAAATGTTTCCCTTATACTTTACTTTTCTTTTACTTTTTTTTTTTTTTTTTTTTTTTTTTTTTTTTTTTTTTTTTTTTTTTTTTTTTTTTTTTTTTTTTTTTTTTTTTTGAGGAGCCAGGAATTGACCTCAGACTCTTGCACTTGCCAGAGAAGCACTTATTCTACTGAGCCATCTCCCCAGTCCTACCTCTATGCTTCAAAATACAAAACCATTAGTTACAAAAGTTTGTCAATTGCTAAATTTCATTATCCATTGTTAGTGTTGTTATTTTTCTTGGCAGACCCATAGATTGAACTCATGCCCTTGCACTTGCCAGGCAAGCATATATTCTACTGAACTATTTCCCAGCTGTTAGTATTGTTATTTGTAGCACTGTAAATAGAAAACTATATATGCCTTCACTACATGATCTCTCTTGGGTAATAATATCAGAAGGTCTTGGGTAATGACTGCACCAAAACACTACACCAAAGGTCAGAGATCAATGCCAAACAGAAATCAACATCTTCTTCTTAATCAAAGGAGAAAGCAAATCCTTGGGACACATCCAAAACAAGAATCATTATGCAATGTATTAATTATTGAATCTATCCTACTCATTTGATTTGAAACTGTCTCACTGCTATATGTTCTTCAATAAAATTATGGTCAACCAGACAAAAACTTAGCAAGGAAGTAGCACAACTGAACCAGAGCTTGAAAGAAATGGACCTGGTGAACATATACAGAGTGTTTCACCCAACCACAGCTGAACATACATTTTTTTTAAGCTGCACAGAAGTCATTTTCTAAAGTAGATCACATAATAGTCCATAGGCCATGCTTAAGTACATGCAAGAAAACAGAAATTATCCCTTGCATATTATCAGACCACAGAAAATTGAAACTGGAAATAAATGACAAAAGAAACCAGAAAAACACTCTAAATACATGGAAAATAAACAACATCCTACTCAGCTTTCAATGTGTCACACATGAAATTAAATAAGAAATATAACAATATCTACAATTCAATGAAAATTCAACCACAAGTTCTTGGAATTTATGGGATGTGATGAAGGCAGTCTTCAGAGGGAAAATCATATCTATGAACTCACACATTAGGAAAACAGAATGGGAACAAATAAACACCCTAATGTTGCACCTCCGCATCTAGAAACGGAAGAGCAAAGCAAACCCAGAGCACAAAGATGGGAAGAAATCATAAAGATCAGAGTAGAAATTAATTCAATTGAGATGAAGAAAACAGTTCAAGGAATCAATGAATCAAAAAGTTGGTTCTTTGAATGACTAAATGAAATCGATAACCTCCTTGCTAATCTCATCAAAAAGAGGAAAGAAAAAATTCAAATATAAGCAATAAAGAATGAGAAGGGTGAAATCACCAAAGACCCAGTGGAAATTCAGAAGATTATCGATAGCTTCTTTGAGAATCTTTACTGTCACAGAAAAAAAAAAAAAAAAAAAAAAAAAAGAAATGGACAAATTCCTAGAAAGGAACAAATTAGCAAAAATAATCAAAAAGATATGATAACTCCACTGCTAGTGGGAATGAAGACTGGTGCAACAATTTTGGAGATCATTGTGGAGACTCCTCACAAAATAGGACTGAAGGTCCCATTGAAGCCGGCTATCCCTCTACTGGGAATTTTCCCGGAGGATCTAAAGCATCTTATCATAGTGATATATGTTTACCTATGCTTATACCAGCACAATTTATGATAGCAAAATCTTGGAAACAACCAAGATGCCCATCACTGCAGTCAGTGAAAGGTAAGAAAAGATCTCTTAAAAACAAGCAGGATGCATGAAGAAATAATTCAACATTTGCAATATGATGCACAATGAACAACATAAGACTAGTAGTCATCAGTGAGAAAGAAGAAGTCAATATAAATGGTGTAAAAAGAATATGGGCATACGTAATAGCAGAAAACTTCTGAAATGTGGAGAAACAATCTGACATTCAGTTAACTGAGGCATGTACAACTCCAAAAACATCAATCCAATTAAAATCACATCCAGACATATAATAATCAATATCCTAGAAGTCCAGCAGAAGAACAGTACATCAAAAGCCACTAGAAAGAAGAAACATAACACATTTAAAGAAAAATCCATCACAACAACAGCAGATTTCTCTTCACAAACCATCAAGTCAAGAAGAGCGTGGAACAAAGTATTTCAAGTATTGCAAGAAAACAAATTACAACCCAAACTGATACCTTGAAAACTCTATTTCAATTTTAATGGAGAAGTGAAATACTTTCGTAACAAAGAACAACTAAAGAAATTCAGGATGACAAAGGTGACCCTACAGAGACTACTAAAAGAATTCTGGAGAAGGATCAAAGTGACTACAACTCCAGGAATGAGTACAGAAAGAACCCACTAAATAGAGCAAACAATTAAACACGAGAGAAAATCATGCAACCAGCAGCAGGGAAATAACGTGTCAAATGTAAGTCAATACATCTCAGTTATAATCATCAATGTAAATGGGCTCAATTCAGCAATTAAAAGAAGTAGACTGGCAATGTAGATTAAAAAGAAAAATTCAACAATATGCTGCAAAAACGAAACACACTTACCTCATAAAGGAATTCATGGGCTCAAATTCAAAGGATGGAAAATAATACTACATGTACCAGCACGTCTGAAAAAAAAAAAACAAGGGTAGCAATACTGTTGAAAGACTGTCTGAACTTCAATCCAAGAATCATAAAATGAAATAAAGAAAGTGATTACATACTTATTAGGGGAAAAATAGAAGAGGAAGAGGTAACAGTAATAAATATGCATCCACCAAACAAGGGAGAAGCCAACTATATAAGCCAAATCATAATAGACATGAAAAATCTAATATGCAATACTTCAATCTTAACAGGAGAACTTAACACCTCCTTATCCCAAAAAGATCATCAAGCAGACAAAAAATTAGCAAAGAGGGTATAGAACTGCAGCAGACTTTTGAAAAATTTGACTTAGTGGACATGTACAGTGTTCCACCAAACAGCATCAGAATACATGTCCTTTTCAGCTGCACATGGGATATTTTCTAAAATAGACCACATATTAGCCCATAAGTCATGCTTAAGTGTATGTAATAAAACAGAAATTATCCCATGCATATTATCTGGTTACAGTATAATGAAACAAAGTAAAGGAGAAAAGAAACTTCAAAACCCCCATAAATACTTGGAAATTAAAAAGAACCTTCCTCACCAACCACTAGGTTCTACATGGCATTAAAGAAGAAATTAAACAATGTCTACAATGCCCTGTGATTTCAAGCACAGCTTATCAAAATTTGTGGGATGCAATGAAAGCAGTTCTTAAAGGGAAATTTCTAGTGGTTAAATCACACACTTGAAAAACAGAATGGGAACGAATAATTGTCAAGAAAAAGGAGATCAAGCTAAGTGCAAAGCTCAAGAATGGGAAAAAATCATAAAGATTAGAGCTGAAATCAATGCAATCGAAACAAAGAAAACAATACAAAAATTAAATGAAACAAAAAGCTGGTTCTTTGAAAGATTAAAGCCCCTTGCTGACCTTATCAAAAAGAGGAAAGAAAAAATTCAAATTCAAGCAATACAGACCCCATGGAAATTCAGATCATCTATAGCTACTTTGAAAATCTTTATATTCACAGAATTGAAGACACAGAAGAAATGGACAGATTCCTAGATGGGTACAAAGTACCAAAACTGTATCAAGAAGATAGAACTCTTCATAACCCAGTATCTGCCAATGAAATTGAAAATTTAATAAAAAATTTACAGACAAAGAAAAGCCCAGATCCTGATGAATTCACAGATGAATTCTTCAAGAAATTTACACAGAATACAATCCTAATACTTCTTGAACTCTGAAATGAAATTGAAGAGGAAGCAGTACTCCTAAAATCATTCTGAGAGGAAAGTCTTATACTGATAGCAAAATCCAGAGGAAAAAAAAATCAACCAAAAAACAAAACTGCAGACCAATCTCTCTTATGTGCATAGATGCAAATATTCTCAATAAAATCCTAACAAATAAAGGCCAAACAAATAGCTCAGCAGATCAAAGTGCCTGTAAGCAGTCGCAGGGGTTGGTAGTTCAATCCCCACGCCTGCCATCCTGGTCCCTCCTGAGGGCTCACTGAGACAATTGAGACTGGGCATGATGGGGCGCACCTATATCCCAGCTCTTGTATTGGATCACTATGAATCTGATTTAGTAGTGAAACCCTGTACACACTGTAGACTGTTTGCTAAAGTAAAAATAAAAAGTTTTTTTTTTTTTTTTTTTAATCCTAGCAAATAGAATACAGGATATTATCAAGAAGATTATATACCATGACCAGGTGGGATTCATCCCAGGGATGCAAAGATGGTTTAAAATATGCAATCTATAAGTGTGGATTGCACTGTATAAATAGAGCCAAATCAAAAAAACACGTGATAATCTCAATTGATGCAGAAACGGCTTTAGACAGACTCTGACATTTATTCATGATCAAAGCCTTACAAAAAATTAAAATAGATGCCCTTTGCTTCCATGTGATAAAAGCCATCTATGACAATCCATCAGCCAACCTAATTCCAAATGTGGAAGGACTGAAATCGTTTACTCTCAAATCAGGTACAAAGCTAGGATATCACCACTCTTATTCAGTATAGACCTGAACCATTAGGTACAGCCATTAGAGAAAAGAGACAAATAAATAGAATTAGAACAAGTAAAGAAGAAAGGAAACTATCATTATTTAGAAGAACAAAAATACTTCACCAAGAAGCTGTTAGAATTAATACCAAATTCAGTAGCATAGCATGTAACAAAGTCAATACCCCTAAATCAAGAGCATCACTCTGCACAGATAACAAACACACTGACAGATAAATTAGAAACATAATATTCTTTATAATATCACCCTCCAAAAATTAAATACCTAGGAATTAATCTAGGGAAAGAAGTCAAAGATCTATTCAATGAAAATTATAATGCTCTGAAAAAAGAGGTGGAAGAACATTTCAGGAAATGGGAAGATACTCCTTGCTCCTCAGCATCGTGAAAATGGTCTTACTCCCAAATTTATTATGCAGTTTTAATGCAATTCCTGTCAAAATACTGCTGACATACCTCACAGATCTAGAGAAATCATTTCTAAAAGTTATTTGGAACCAGAAATGACCTAGATTAGCAAAGGAAATCCAGGACAACATAGGCAAGGCAGAAGGCATTACAAACCCTAACTTGATAAAATAAGCACAGTATTGACAAAGAATAGACACAGTGATCAATGGAACAGATTAGAAGATGCAGATACAACTAGGAACACACTCAGCTATCTTATCTTTGACAAAGGAACCGAACTTGTTCACTAGAAGAAAGATAGTCTCCTTAACAAACGGTGCTGGAAAAAGTCATTCGCCACAATCTGAAAACTAAAAGTAGACCTTGTTCTATCATCATGTACTAAAATAAAGTCAAAATGTATTAAAGATCTTAACATTAAAACAGAAACACTAAATCCCCTGGAAGAAAAAGTAGGTGGAAATCTTGAAGACATAGAGGTAGGAAAACATTTCATGAACAAAAATCAAACTACATGGTAAATACATGAAAGAATCAAAAACTGAGACCTCCTCTTATTGAGGCATTTTTACATATCAAAAGAAATTAGCAACAGAGTGAAAAGACACCACACAAGTTTGGAAAAAAATTCTTAACAAATAGTGACCAGAAAAAGGTCTTTCTCTAGAATATATAAAGAATTAAATATAATTAGTGTCACAAAATTTAAAGACCCAATCCAAAAATGGACATCTGAGATGAATATATACTTCTCAGAGGAAGAAATACAAGAGGCAAATAAATGCATGCAACAGTGCTACACATAATTTGCTGTACAAGAAATGTGAATTAAAACAACACTGTGGGATTTTCATAATGCATAGGAAGAAGAATAGCTTTACATGTGAAGGAGACATACCAAAAAAACTTATGAATATAGTCAAAATGAGTTTCACCAAGTAAACAGTAATGATTTGATATCTTATACTTTGAACAGTTATTGAGACATTAGCAGAGGATCTGGAACACAATGGCCTTTTAAAGTTTATAGTTATAAAAAGCTTAGTCAGAACTTTTTGTACGTCTATTAGCAAAGATTTCTTAAATATACAAGGATTACCTTTGTTTTAAATCTTCCATAGCCACTGTGTGTTTTCTCAAGTAAACTGGCCAACTCTTTTTACTGGGGATGCATGAATTTCAGGACCTAGGGAATGCACTGAGTACTCTCTAGTTGGCAAGTGGGGCCACTGACTGGGTAACTAGTGATGCATGAGGATCTAACTTAACAGGCTTTCTCCGTATATTGGCAGTTAATATGGATTCCCTGAGCCTGAAAAGGGAATACCCATAACCACCTCAATCTGACATTTCCTGACTCCATCACGCCTACTTTCTTTTTTCCTTCTCTAGCAGTTTTGAACATTTATTGCTTGAAATGTCCCTTCTCTCTGTCTGGATACAAGGAAATATTAACATTTTCCCTGTTTCCTAACTGACCTTCTTTCCTGTAGGCTGATAGTATCACTATTCTCATTTTATGTCTATAATTCCATTCTGTTTTCTTTCTACTATGAAAGCTATTCTGCCTAACCAAGATAAAAATGCATGGTATCTATTGAGGACCTTTAGATAGAACCTCTGGAGAGTATCTCTGACTGCTGGTCAACAACTATGACCCCTTTCATCCTGAAGGAGCCGAGTGGTCAATTGCTCATGGTTCCCTCATGACAGCTCAAGTTATTTCTTCAGAGGGGGGAACGTTGTAGGCAGTTGAATTAGACAGAAAAATTCTAGGCAGTCAGATAAGGGCAGACCCTCAAGGAAACAATATGGAAGACAAAGTGACTTTTCAACTTGAAAGAGACAGACACTGACATACAGGCTAGACCTCAAGATAAAATAGGAGACAAATACAATGACATACTTCCTTAGGGATGGGCATCAGGGATTAATGTTCTAAATAGGTACCTATCACCTTGAAAGAGCCCAAATGAGTTACTAACCCAAGCCAAAACAGGAAGAGACCCTGTCCCATATTCATGCCCACTTATTACGTGACTGGCTTCCTTATTTGATACTGGATTTAATCAATTTCATCTGAGCATTGGTTGACCACAGTTTTGTTCCACCTCAACAAGTTCCCATGTTCTCCATCACCTTAGACCTGCCTCACCACATGGTTTTCCTCTATAAAAGTCCCTGGAAGAGACAGCTTCCCAGGGACCATCCACTTGGGATCCCCCTCCTGTACCTGTCTTAAATAGGAGCTTTTCCCCCCCAATAAATATATTCCACTCATAAAGACAAACATTATAGTACTGTCTTGCCCCAGAAAGAATGGCTATCAGAAAGAAATCAGCCAACAACCTATGCTGGAGAGGTTGTGGGGAAAAGCCACCCTTCTTCACTGCTGCTGGAAATGTAGACTTGGAAATCAGTGTGGAGATTCCTCAAAACAACTAGGACTCATTCAATCCAGCTGTTCTCCATTTTGGAGTTTTCCACAAAGAAACTGAAAACACCATATCATGATACATGTGAAGCTATGTTTATGGCAACACAATTTGTCCTAGCCAAATCTTGGAAGCAACCAAAATGACCATCACCTGAGGAATGGATGAAAAAGATGTGGTATTTTTGTACAGTGGAGTATTACTCATAAAGAATATTACTCTATAAATAAAGACAAATTAGAAGACTTTGTAGGTAAGTGGATACAATTTATGAGATTTCACTTATGAGGATACATTAATAAGTGAAATAAACCAGACCCACATGTGTAAATATCGTTTTGACTTCCTATTGTAAGAACCCAAAGGAAGAAATAAAATCGGTAAGTATAACAAATATGGTTAAACAGAAAGAAACAGAACTTAAGGATTAAACAATGAAGAGGAGAGAAAGGAGTAAAGATAGGAAAACTGGTAGGAGCAAAAGCATGCCAGCATATACACAAGATAGATGAGGTGATTATACTAAGAATTTCCATCAGTTCTATGAAAATAGCAGTTAGTGTGTAGAATTCTTACCTTAACTAACTCTATGCAGATATCTGTGATGTAAGCTACTAAACTGTGTACAGCACTGTGTAATACAAAAGCTATGCTTGAAATACCTGCTATGTAGGTCTTCTAAGTGTATACCATTTCTAATGCCATATCAGTTATTACTCTACTCTCTTTGAAGTAATTTTTCTGGAAAAAGGTAATAAAATGAAAAGAGACAAGAAGAAAAGTGCCTGCCTGCCTGCCAGTTGCCCTGCCTTCACGGAGAAGTCCCGGTGTGCTTCATGCTACCTCAGTCAGTACAGAAGGAAGAGGGGCTGGATGGAACCTGCTGCTGGGGCACGGCCTCTACTCTTCATTGTTTTCTGCCTAAACTCTGTTTGTTTTGGAGCCTGCAAAGTATGAACTGAAACCTCCACAAGGTGTGTGATAATATTCATTCATATATTCCATCTTGCATAACTATATCTGACAATCTGAACAACAGATTTGATGATAAAAATAGATAACATATCATTCTTTGTTAATCAGCTATTCTTGTTTAGAAAATCTGTAGTATATGCATTATTGTATGTTACCCAGATTCTGCATTTTTTTGCTTTTGTTTTTGCTCTTCAAAAGAAAATTATAATAAAAAATAATAGTGCGAATAAGACAGAGCATGAGTGAAAATAATGCTTGTTCTATAGGAAAACTTGCAAATTTGGGACACATTGAGAGAATAGAGATAAAATCATCTTTTTGTAAAACTTCATGAAAGTACACGTTTCTGACCACACTATGCTAATAATAACTATTTCTTTTAACCTGTAAATTCTAACAATCATTTCATTTTTATCTGTACATTAATATAACTTTTTGAACTTAACATCAAGTTCCTGCAAGGTTTTGGGAACGAAAGTCACAAAAATTATCTTTCACAAATCTTCAGAAGGTGTCAGAACTCAAAATAGAATCAGTGGACAAAGGCTACAAACTAGAGAAGTATGTCAACCGTATCATCATACCTGAATGCCTGAGGCCTTAAGTTCCAATTTCTGAAATCCTCATGGAATTCAAAACCATAAAATTTCACCCGTGTAGTTTTCTCTTTATCTACATGGATGAGGTTGATAGCAGGAATGTAATTTTAATTATTGATCATTAATCTACATGTTTAGAAATTGGTAATCATTCTGAAATCTGGTATTATACCTTTGACAAAATTGAACTTAAATTTCCTTCAAATATTGAAATGGAATATTTTAGATGAAACTGACTTAAAAATTATAATGCGAGAAGAATTTTAAACTGTTCATAGTTTATTTTCAAGTGGAATAAAATGCCTGGCTCTTAGTGACTTCCACATTAGCAGTAACATGAATAAAAATTTTGCCCTCGAAGTCCATTTGAAACCGGTTATATTTCTAAAATTTCAACCAGATGTTTATAACATGTTTATGTTTGCTGTGCTATGGTAGAGACTGGGCTGAAATGGTATAAAAATAAGACATGGAAATTCAGATGTGCACATTGTGGGATATGGAATCGACACTTCCTGGTATGCAGATGATTACTATATACAATCTTAGCTTTTGATGCATATGATAGAGAAAATCTGCATTCATTGGAAAGGTATCACTGAAAGTTAAGTC